>JARQOD010000769.1:0-41148 GCA_033576555.1 Oophaga sylvatica | reverse complement strand
CGCGCAAATTTTATGGTACAAATAACCTCCCCAAAGGGCAGGAGCATCCCCCGAGCCTCCAACACCTCTCCCTCCCCAGTCAGGGTACAAGGCTGAAAAAACTACCCCCATTTGTAAAATTGGGCAAGTCTCATGTCACCACCACCAGGTAAGCTCCGGGACAAAGCATTAGCCTTTGTGTTTTTAACTCCTGGACAGAAAAATGACCACAAAATGAATCTTGTAAAGAACGAGACCACCTTTTTGTTTTGGGTGGAGATGTTTAGCTATTGAAGATATGACATGCTCTTTTTGGTCCATATAACAGTGGATAACAAAAGCCTCCAACGATGTTGCCTTTCCTAAAATGCCAAATTAATTGGACACCTTACACAATGGAGCAGAATGAGCCGAACAGGGAGCTGATTATAGGCAAGAGACACCATATAACTGGCAATATGATAATTCTAATTAGACATATACACCCAGCCAGATATATCAGTACAACTGATGATCCTGTAAACTATGTCTAAATAAATAGGGGTCCGATAAAGAAACTAGAACAATCTCACCAGACTGGTAGAAGATGTGGTTTCCAAGTAGAAAAATGATCCCTCCTATAAAACAATGGACAGGAATCCATGAAGGCAATTCTTCATGCCAATACATGATACAGGAAAGATGTGTATCTTCGTACCGTGTTAGCCAGTAGATAGAAAAATATTTAGAATTGAGTGTCCTCAGTGGTTAATTTTAATGACTCACTGAAAAGATGGAAACAAATTGCAAGCTTTCCAGACTACTCAGTCTCTTCCTCAGGCTAGACTAATACAAAATCTGAAGAATCACATATTTATGCACAACACAACACGGGAGCAATGCAATAGGTAAGACAAGAACGTGAAGCAGAATTGGTTTTATGGAGATAGAGATGAACATAAATATTGGAACAGTTCATAGATAAAGCAGTGTGAAAGTTTTATTGTCCTATGATTGGGGTCTGGTTCTGCAGGGGTGTGATGCCCCCAAAGGTTGAAGAGCAAATTCCTTAATGATGTAAAAAGACATAAATCCATGCGACACTTCATTCCTGCACGGAGTGTGGTCAAAGGTCATCATGAGTTTATATTCCCAAACCTTTCTGTTTCTCTCAGACGTTAAGTAAGCTTTTAAATACAAGTAATTTCATGTCCATCATGCTGTGACCGGGGATACAAAAGTGTTTGGCCACAAGATCCATTCTTTTTTCTCTTATTGTGTGGCAATGAGAATTTTTCCTTGTTCTCCATTTTTTGCCCGGTCTCCCCCACTTACAACCCCCAGTTGGACATTTCGTACAAATAATTAGGTACACCACATTAGATGTGATTGCAGCTGAAAGTACCGGGGATCATGTAGTCCGATGGGACTTGGGGCTCTTTAACAAGATAAAGATCCCCAACTCCCATCAGGACTAAAGGACTTAAACATCCAGCAAGGGTGTGTTAATCAGCAGCAGATTGTGGAGATCACCGCTAGGTCCAATAGGGAAAAGGGATATCACTCCACTGCAGAGATGCAAGATCCAGAAGGGCCTGCAGAGCTAAGCGCAATGACCTTTTACAGCTGGACCCAAATGACTGACCACACCTGACACACCTGTAACCACTATGTTGTTTGGTTTTTTCCACTGTCTTCCGAGCTTGGTTGGAATGACAAAGCTCTGGTAAGATGCCTTCTGGAGGGTTTGTCCAAAGGAATAAGGACAAATTGGCTAGTTGAGATATCCCTGCTACTCTAGACAACCTTAATACCCTGGCAATAAGGATTGACCCCAGGTTCCAGGAACGGATCAGAGAGGTGACCATAGAGGAAACTGTCACAGCTGCTCCTTCCTTCCAGAAACCATTCTTTCCCCAGCCTTCTGAAACATTTATCTTCTCTGAACATATGCAGGTCGATCATGTTAGGCTGGCTTAGCAGCAGCTGGAACACAGTCATGCCAAGGGATTTGCAACTGCTGTGAAAACGCTAAACATTTTCATTCATTTTAGTACTGAGAAATCTGAAAAACTCCAAAGCCTAAGGATCTGTAAGAGAGGTTACCGTAGCTGTTGTGAATGGGTTTGAGATGAGTTCTGAGCGGAGGCTCCCTCTGGGGTTACAAGCGGTGGGTAGTCTGTCCAGTGAAGATTGTGAGACTGGAATCAGGTGTTACTGACGTCTTATATAAGGAGTCACCTTCCCATCAGGGTTGCCGGTGATCAATTGTTCTGGTCTGAATCCTTTATTCCAGTTCCCTGTAGCCTGCTGTGTCGTGTCTGCATCTCCTCTAACAGATAAGCATTTTCTTCTTTTGGTTTTGTGCTAAATTTTTGCATTTTGTCCTGCACTTCTGTGGGGCCTTCAGGGTCCCCTCCGGGGCTTCTGCCCTCTCAGTTTTATTCAGCCACTGATGTTTTTACTTTTGCTTTTCCAGTTTTTTCAGTGGGCTGTTTTGATTTTGTTACACCAGAGAACTAATTTAGGTGGAAGAGGTCGTGTGATCTCAGGTGTTTTGAAATTAGTAGAGTTGGTGCTTTCAGGGTTTTCTGGGATTGCAGTAAGTACCCTTCCTATCCTTTTCTATTTAGTTAGTTTGGGCCCCAGCGTTTGCTCAACTTTTTCTTTCTGTGTCAGTATTTCATCTTGTCTAACCCCATTACATGTTTGGGGGCTTTCTATTGTCTTTGGGGTTCTGCTCCGGGGCAGATAGCTTTCCTATTTCTATCTTTAGGTGTAGTTAGTTTCTCAGGCTGTGACGAGGCGTCTAGGACCAACGTAGGAACGCTCCACGGCTGCCCTAGTTGTGGTGGTTAGTCAGGTACTGCAATCTCATAGATTCCAACTGCTCTGGTGTATTGCCTTTTTTACCTGCACTCCTCAGCTACCGAAACATACAGTATCACCGGCCTAAAAAATGAAAATTGTATGGTACTCACAGAAGGGAAAAAATATTGTGAAAGAAAAAAGGTTGTCAGAGTTGTCAGAAATATTTTTCTGTTTGTTGCATTTTTTTTTTTCCCTCTGAATCTCTGGGTGCTGGGAGGATCTTTTCTCTCAATGGAGTTTACACAGTTTCTGGCCGTGTGGATCAGCTTGCCACTGAGGTTCAGAGTATTGCTGCATATCTTGCTAGGTTGCCTGTTGTGGAACCTAGGTTGTAATGTATGTGATACAGTTCATAAGCGTCTTGTGCTTGGGGGCGATGAAATACTTGAGACACAGTTGAAAAAGAAAGTCTTGTATTGCTTCATACAAATTGGCAAAAATAAACACACAGGTTGCAAACACAGAAGCAGGAGACACAGCAGGCCAAAGTAATCTAAGTTCATCAATAACTCTCCACAACAGATTCAGATCTTCTTCTATGTTACCGCAAGTCCATGCAACCGTGAGGCTTTCAAGAGCAGAGTTCAGAGTCCACAAGAGCTCCAGAGTTTCTCAGTAGAAATGGCTGGAGTACAAAGTCCAAGGCTTCAGGAGTCAGAACACAGGTTCACTGCGGGCCAGATTCTGAAGCACTGATTGCTCAGAGTGGCTGTTTAAGAAGCAAACGGAGAGAATCAGGGCGGGAACATGCAAGCTGGAAAACTCCATTTTAACTGAGGGCAAGATAGCTGCAGCAAAACAGAAAGCAAAATGGCCGACGAACAAACTGAGTTTCAGAAACAGATATACAGAACCTTAAAATACTCCCCCCTTAGGGGCAACCCTCCGGATGACCTCAGACCAGGCCTATGGGGTACCTCTGATGAAACTGACGGAGCAAGCGAGGAGCATTAACGTTATTGACTGGCTCCCATGATTGTCCTCCACTGGGTAGCCCTGCCATTTGATCAGATATTGTAACTGATTTCTATACAACCTGGAATCTAAAATCCTTTCCACCACAAATTCTTCCTGACCATCGACTAGCACTGGTTCAGGGCAAGGAGAAGAACGTCCAGGAAACGTATTGGGTGTTGCAGCCTTTAGTAGGGATACATAAAGACAGGGTGGATTCTCATAGTTCTGGGCAATTGAAGACGACAAGCAACGGCACTTAAAAATCTTACTGATTTTTAGGGTCCAATGTACTTATTTTCCCCAACTTAGATGATGGAATCCTTAACTTAAGTTTTTCTGGTTGACAGCCAACCAGGTCTCCTACCTTAAAAACTGGTGCAGGTTTACGAAATTTATCTGCTGCCTTCTTGTACCTTTCCTGAGCCGATTCCAGATTCTCCTTTGAAGATCCATATTCTTCTGTAAAGTCGTGACTCTTTCAGCCACTGCTGGCAAAGGCGTCTCTATGGGAAAACGTGTAGAATATTAGGATGATAACCTAAATTAGAGAAAAAAGGAGACTGTTTAGTGGAGGCACTCGAGAGTTGTTGTAAGAGAACTCAGCCAATGGAAGTAGATCCACCCAATCACCTGTAGGTGACAGATAAAACAGCGGAGATACTGCTCAGGGTTTGATTGGTTCGTTCGGTTTGTCCATTAGTCTGGGGATGAAAAGCAGAAGAAAGGTTTTACTTTAATGTCCAATGCTGCACAGAAATTTTGCCAAAACCTAAAAGTGATTGCACCCCTCGATCCGAAATAACCTCATCCGGTACTCCAGTTAAACGAAACACATCTTTAATCATCAAATCTGATGTCTGTTTTGCAGGGGTAAGCCGACACAAGGGATAAAATGAGCTGCCTTTGTTAAACGATCAACCACCACTAGAATAGTGTTCTTCCCTTGAGAGGTTGGTAATTCGACAATGAAGTCCATAGAAATGGATCCCCACGGGCGGGACGGGTGGGAAGAGGCTGTAACAGACCAGTGGTGAAGAGCGAGGTTTTGCATCTTGCACAAACCTCACACGAATGACATAATCCAAAACATCCTTCCTACAAGTGGCCCACCAAAAGAAACGAGAAAGAAATTCCTGTGTCTTTAGAATTCCTCTATGCCCGGCTATTTTGGAATCATGAATGAGTTGCAATACTCTCAATCTGACTGTTTCAGGTATATACAGACGTTGTCCCAGAATCCACACACCCTTCTTAAAGACAAGACTTACGTCCCTTGGGGGTTGAGCCAAAAAAGAATCCGCATGGGAATGCTTCCTTGATGTCTTTAATTAGGTCTTGATGATGAATCACTCCTAGGAATCTAGAGTCCAGGAAAATAGTCTTAGGAGGATAATTGGACGTGTCCTCTGCTGAGTAAATCCTAGAGAGTGCATCAGCCTTTCCATTGCGCGATCCTGGTCTATAAGAAATAATAAAATTAAATTGGTTTAAGAAAAGATTCCAGCGAGCCTGGCGAGGAGTCAGGCACTTAGCCGACCTGATAAAACTCAAATTACGATGATCTGTCAGAACGACTATTTGCTGTGCAGCTCCTTGCAGAAGGGGTCTCCATTTTTTGAAGGCGGCAATAATGGCCAACAACTCTCTATTGCCCACATCGTAGTTCTTCTCAGCCGAAGACAACTGCTGGGGAAAAAAAGGCACAGGATGCAAGACATTCTTCTCACCTGTTCTCTGAGAGAGTATAGCTCCCACGGCACAGTCCTGAAGCATCCACCTCTAATTATGAAGCAAGCTCTGGTTTGGATGTACTAGAATAGGTGCAGTGTAAATTTATCTTTTAGACGGGAAAATGCTTCCTGGGCTTGGGGAGTCAGGAGAACTTAGACTCTTTCCGGGTAAGTTGGGTGATAGGTGACACTACCTCAGAGAAATTTCTAATGAAACGTCTATAGAAGTTTGCAAACCCGATGAAGCGCTGTACCTCCTTCACATTTCTAGGACTTGGCCAAACATTGATGGCTTGGGTTTTACTTCCATCCATACTAATTCCTTGTGTAACAGTACATACCCCAGAAATTGAATTTCGGTCTTATGGAATTCACACTTTTCAAGCTTGATGTAAAGATGATTTTGTCTTAGACGTTCCAAGACCATTCTCACATGTCCATGATGTCCTCTGTGGAGTTAGAAAAAATTAAAATATCATCCAAATAAATTACCACGAATGTATCTAGGAGATCCCTGAAGATGTCATTCACCAAGTGTTGGAAAGTGGCTGGGGCGGTACTCAGACCAAAAGGCATAACCAGATATTCAAAGTGTCCATAGCGTGACCTGAATGCAGTCTTCCATTCATCCCCAGGTCTAATACGGACTAAGTTATAGGCCCCACGAAGACTAGTTTAGAAAAAATTTTAGCATGTCGCACTCTCTCCAATAACTCAGGGATTAAAGGCAATGGATAACGGTTTCTAATAGTAACCTTATTAAGTTCCCTATAGTCTACGCATGGTCTCAGGGATCCATCTTTCTTCTTTACAAAGAATATGGGTGCCCCTGCAGGAGATGAAGAGGGGCGTATGAAGCCCTTGGCTAGATTTTCGTCTATGTACTCTTTTAAAGCCTTCAGCTCGGGCCCCGCCAGGGGTAGATCTTACCAAAAGGTATCTCTGCTCCAGCAATAATTCAATTGGACAATCATATGGACGGTGAGGAGGAAGCTGGTCAGCGTTCTTCTTGTCACATAAATCCACATAGTCCTGGTATACAGCTGGTAAATCAGGACTGACATGGTTCCTTTAGGAACAGAGCAAGCTGAAATTTTTTGACTCATCTGTTTCTCTGGGAAGTGTAATTCCTTGGTCTCCCAGTTAATGGTAGGATTCTGAGCCTGCAGCCATGTAGCCCTAGAATAATGGGAAAGTGAGGAGAAGAGATAAGCATAAAGGACAGTTTCTCTTGATGATCTTTACCCATAAGAACCTTTAAAGGCTCTGTTTCCTGATCCACTGGTCCAGAGGTCAGCAGGGAGCCATCCACAGTTTCCATCTGTACGGGAGCAGCCTTCTTCACTGAACTTATTCCCTGTTTTAGAGCAAAGGAGACATCCATAAAATTTCCACTTGCACCTGAGTCGATCATGGCAGAGCTAGACACCCAGGCTGAGTCAACCCAGAGTTTGATGGAAAGAAAACAGTGAGAATTGTTTTTCTTACAACTCAGCTGGGACACCGCTGAGGAAACTTGAAAGATGGCAGCATTTACACAGTCAACTCCTCAGAGGTAACGGAGTTAAGTCCGAGAAATCAAGATCTGCTGCGGCAGCTATCTCTGGAGCCTGAGGCTCGACCTGACAGATCCCCTCTCGCAACACTCACAATGAATGAGTGCTGCAGTAGTCTTGCGAGAACGGCTGGGACAGTTTAATAATAAAGTGCCCTGACTTACCACAGTAAAAACATAGATTCTCCTTAAAACGATGTTCCTTGCGTGCATCACTAACCCGTCGTAGCAAAGAGTCTACCTGCATGGTTCAGGTTCAGGTTCCCGTGAATCCTATTCAAAGGTTCCTTAGCTGGAGAGGAAGGTAGGAAAAGGTTAGTACGATTGCTTTCGAACCATCTCTCTTGCCTGCGTTCAGTTAAACGAGTATCAATACGGATGCAGTAGTTAATAAAGTCACCTAACGCAGTGGGAGGGTCGGCACGAGCAAGTTCATCCTTAATTGTGGGGATAACCCCTTTCGAAAAATAGATTTTTTGGCGGAATTGTCCCAGGTGGTATCAAGGCCCATCTCCTGAAATCCAAGGCATATTCAGCTACTGAGTGCTTACCTTGGCGCAAACTAACATGGCTGCTTCAGCTGTTGCACCTCGATTGGGTCATCAAACACCTGCCCCATGGCTGAAATAAAGTCATCAAGGTGATTCAAACAATCATCCTCAGTCTCAATCAGGGGGTTTGCCCATATCAAAGCCATGTGGTAAGCAACAAATTATAGTAAGCACCTTAGATCGTTCAGTAGGAAATTGTGAAGCATGTGCAGAAAAAAAAAGATTACATTGATTAACAAATCCCCTGAATTTTTCACGTTCACCACCAAAACGAAAAGGGGGCAACTTGGGAATCCCAGAACTCGGGGCCATGGCAGGAGCCTGGACTCGCCCCTCTAGAACCTCAATCCTGGCTCGCAAATCCTGATAGTCTGTCCAACCACTTGCAAATTGTGATTATTTAGGTCCTGAAGATTTGTAAACGGGTCTTTATATTCTGCAAATCTGCAAGGATATTATCAGTCACTCCACAAAGTTCCTTTATGCGGGCCTCCATTTTCCAGATCTTTTAAGACAGGATACTGGAAGAAGAGAGAGAAAAAAAAACAATAGTGTTCACCTGTGGCAACACTGAAGAAAGAAAAAACTTTAAGGGAACTGCTCACCTGGAATGGTTGTGAGAAGTCACAACCACTATCATCACAGAAAGCTTTCAACCAGACATCTGATATCCAGAGTTTCAGCAGACAAAAGAGAAGAGAAAAAAAAAAACAATAGTGTTTACCTGTGATAAAATCTGCAGAAAAAAAAACTTAAGGGAATTGCTCACCTGGAATGGTTGTGAGAAGTCACAACCACTGTTATCACAGAAAGTACAACCGGACATCCGATATCCACAGTACAGCAGACAAGCCTTTCCAGACCCAGCAGACACTAACGTTTGGCTTCAGAATCTTGTAATGTATGTGATACAGTTCATATAGCGTCTGTGCTTGGGTGCGATGAAAATACTTGAGACACAGTTGAAAAAGAAAGTCTTGTATTGCTTCATACAAATTGGCAAAAATAAACACACAGGTTGCAAACACAGAAGCAGGAGACACAGCAGCCAAAGTAATCTAAGTTCATCAATAACTCTCCACAACAGATTCAGATCTTCTTCTATGTTACCGCAAGTCCATGCAACCGTGAGGCTTTCAAGAGCAGAGTTCAGAGTCCACAAGAGCTCCAGAGTTTCTCAGTAGAAATGGCTGAGTACAAAGTCCAAGGCTTCAGGAGTCAGAACACAGGTTCACTGCAGGCCAGATTCTGAAGCACTGATTGCTCAGGTGTGGCTGTTAAGAAGCAAACGGAGAGAATCAGGGCGGGAACATGCAAGCTGGAAAACTCCATTTTAACTGAGGGCAAGATAGCTGCAGCAAAACAGAAAGCAAAATGGCCGACGAACAAACTGAGTTTCAGAAACAGATATACAGAACCTTACACTAGGATTCCCATGCCAGATTTGTTTTTAGGGGGTCGAGCTAAGTTTCAGAATTTCAAAAAATAATTGTAAATTGTTTTTTGCCTTAAAATCTAAGTCCTCAGGGAACGCAGCGCAGCAAGTTCAAATTATCATCTCTCTCCTGCGCGGCGAAACCTCAGGATTGGGCTTTTTCCCTGATACCTGGGGATCCTGTTTTGAGTGATGTTGATGCATTTTTTCAGGCCTTGGGGTTATTGTACGATGAGCCTAATGTCACTGATCAGCTGAAAAAGCCTTGTTGGCATTAAATCAGGGGCTTGATGACGCTGAGTTATACTGTCAGAGATTCCGTAGGTGGGCACCCTGACCAAATGGAATGACGACGCTTTGGCCAGCCCTTTTCCGGAAAGGTCTGTCAGATAATGTAAAGGATGTTATGGTGGGATTCCCTGTCCCCTCTGGTCTCAATGATTCTATGTCATTAGCGATTCAAATTGACAGACGTTTGCGTGAGCGGAGAATATGCGTGGAATGGTGTTGCCTTGTGAACCAGCTTCTGAACCCATGCAGTGTGATAGAGTGGTGTCTGGGGCACAGCGTCATGAGTTTCGAAAGCGCAATGGGTTATGTTTCTACTGTGGTGATGCCTCTCATGCTATTTCAGTCTGCCCTAAGCGGGGAAGACGTTTTGCACGCTCGGTTGTCTTGGGTAGTGTTCAGACTAAGTTTTTATTAACTGTCACTCTGATATGCTCTCTGTCCTCATTTTCTGCTCAGGCTTTCGTTGATTCTGGAGCAGCTATTAATCTGATGGATTATGATTTTGCTAAACATTGTGGATTTCCCTTGATACCCCTACAGAAGTCTATTCCCCTACTGGGGATCGATTCTACCCCTTTGGCTGAGAATAAACCCCAGTTTTCTACTCAGGTGATAATGAGGGTTGAACCTGATCACCAGGAGTGCTGCAAATTTTTGGTTCTGTATAATCTGCATGACATTATCGTGCTGGGTTTTCCTTGGTTACAGTCTCATAATCCTGTTTTGGATTGGAAATCTGTGTCTGTAACCAGTTGGGGCTGCCAATGTGTTAATACTAACACTCCTGTTTTTTCTGCCTCCCCCCAGGCTCAGGATGTTCCTGACTTTTTGATTGATTTTTCTGATGTGTTTAGTGAAAGTATATCTGCATCCTTGCCTCCCCATAGGAGCTATGACTGCGCTATTGAATTAGTGCCGGGTAGTAAATTCCCTAAAGGTCGCCTTTTTAACTTGTCTGTACCTGAACATGACGCTATGCGGTCTTATATCAAGGAATCATTGGAGAAGGGTCATATCAGACCATCCTCTTCACCCTTAGGTGCCGGTTTTTTCTTTGTGGCCAAAAAGGATGGTTCTTTAAGGCCGTGTATTGATTATCGTCTCTTGAACAATATTACTGTGAAATATCAATACCCGTTACCCTTGATTTCTGACCTGTTTTCCAGGGTGAAAAACGCTACTTGGTTTACCAAGCTTGACCTCAGGGGGCGTATAACCTTATTCGCATTAAGCACGGGGATGAATGGAAGACTGCATTCAATACCCCTGAAGGGCATTTTGAGTACCTGGTGATGCCCTTTGGGCTCACTAATGCTCCTTCCGTCTTCCAGTCCTTCATGAATGACATTTTCAGGGATTTTGTGGACAAATTTCTGATTGTTTTATTTGGATGATATCTTGATTTTTTCTAATGACTGGACTCTCATGTGAAACATGTTCGAACTGTATTCCAGATTTTGAGAGAGAATGCTCTGTATGTGAAGGGATCAAAGTGTCTTTTTGGCGTACAGAGGATCTCATTTCTGGGATTCATTTTGTCCCCATCTGTTATTGAAATGGACCCGGTCAAGGTTCAGGCCATCTGTGATTGGGTCCAACCTACTTCATTAAAGGCTCTTCAGAGATTTTTGGGTTTTGCCAATTTTTATCGGAAATTTATTGGTAATTTCTCGGTTATTGTTAAACCATTAACTGATTTGACCAAAAAGGGTTCTGATGTGGTGAATTGGCCTCCTGAGGCAGTCTCTGCATTTCAGGAACTTAAGCAGAGATTCACTTCTGCTCCTGTTCTACCGGCAGCCTGATGTTTCTCTGCCATTTCAGGTGGAGGTTGATGCCTCTGAAATTGGGGCAGGTGCCGTTTTGTCCCAAAAAGATCCAGAGACCTCTAAAAGTAACCCTTGTGCCTTTTTCTCTCGAAAATTTTCTCCTACTGAACGTAATTATGACGTGGGTAATCGGGAGTTATTGGCCATGAAGTGGGCTTTTGAAGAGTGGAGACATTGGCTGGAGGGAGCCAAACATCAGGTGGTGGTCCTTACGGACCATAAGAATCTGGTCTATCTGGAATCTGCCAAGCGACTCAATCCTAGACAGGCCAGGTGGGCCTTGTTTTTCACACGTTTTAATTTTGTGGTTTCCTTTCTTCCTGGCACTAAGAATGTTAAGGCGGATGCCCTCTCGAGGAGTTTCCTTGCGGACTCTCCTGAGTTATCTGATCCTTCTGTTATTTTGAAAGAGGGTGTAGTTCTTTCCGCCATCTCGCCCAATTTGAGACTTGCTCTGGAGGGGTGTCAGGAGGATAGGCCCGAGTGCTGCCCTGTTGGAAAATTGTTTGTTCCGGACCAGTGGAAAAAGAGTGTGATGTCTGAGATTCATTGTTCCGCGTTGGCTGGGCATCCCGGAATTTTTGGTACCAGAGACTTGGTTAGTCGGTCCTTTTGGTGGCCTACCTTGTCTCGTGATGTCAGGGAATTTGTGCAGTCCTGCGGGACTTGCTCTCGCTCCAAGCCTTGCTCTCGCTCTAGTGGTTTGTTGATGCCATTGCCTGTGCCCAAGAGACCATGGACCCATATCTCTATGGATTTCATTTCCGACCTTCCTGTTTCTCAGAGAATGACCACCATCTGGGTAATTTGTGATAGGTTTTCCAAGATGATACATCTTGTGCCATTACCTAAGTTGCCTTCCTCCTCTGAATTGGTGCCGTTGTTCCTTCAGCACTGATGGTCCTCGGTTTAAAGTGGGGGACTTGGTCTGGTTGTCCTCAAGAAATATTCCTATGAGAGTGGCATCTCCTAAATTTAAGCCTAGGTTCATTGGACCTTATAAGATCATGGAGATTCTTAATCCTGTTTCTT
The DNA here is from genome assembly GCA_033576555.1 of Oophaga sylvatica. Classification (NCBI taxonomy): domain Eukaryota; kingdom Metazoa; phylum Chordata; class Amphibia; order Anura; family Dendrobatidae; genus Oophaga; species Oophaga sylvatica. The sequence continues at coordinate 28,939 of JARQOD010000769.1, read as the reverse complement.
TTCGTTTGCTTCTTCCAGGGACATTTAAGATCCATAACGTGTTCCACAAGTCCTTGTTGAAGAGGTTTGTTGAGCCAGTGGTTCCTACTACTGTGCCTCCTGACCCTGTTTTGGTTGAGGGCAATCTGGAGTATGTGGTTGAGAAAATATTAGATTCTCGTTTTTCTAGACGGAAACTCCAGTATTTGGTTAAATGGAGAGGTTATGGTCAGGAAGACAATTCTTGGGTGTTTGCTTCGGACATCCATGCTAGGAGACTTATCCGTGCGTATCATAGAACTCATCCTGACCGACCTGGTTGCTCAAATGAGGGTTCAGTGACCCCTCCTCAAGGGGGGGTACTGTTGTGAATGTGTTTGAGATGAGTTCTGAGCGGAGGCTCCCTCTGGTGGTTACAAGCGGTGCTAGTCTGTCCAGTGAAGATTGTGAGGACTGGGAATCAGGTGTTACTGACTGGTCTTATATAAGGGAGTCACCTTCCCATCAGGGTTGCCGGTGATCAATTGTTCTGGTCTGAATCCTTTATTCCAGTTTCCCTTGTAGCCTGCTGTGTCGTGTCTGCATCTCCTGCTAACAGATAAGACATTTTCTTCTTTTGTGTTTGTGCTATATTTTTGCATTTTGTCCTGCACTTCTGTGGGGGCCTTCAGGGTCCCCTCCGGGGGCTTCTGCCCTCTCAGTTTTGTTCAGCCACTGATGTTTGTACTTTTGCTTTTTCCAGTTTTTTCAGTGGCTGCTGTTTTGATTTTGTTACACCAGAGAACTAATTTAGGTGGAAGAGGTCGTGTGATCTCAGGTGTTTTTGAAATTAGTAGAGTTGGTGCTTTTCAGGGTTTTCTGGGATTGCAGTAAGTACCCTTCCTATCCTTTTCTATTTAGTTAGTTTGGGCCCCAGCGTTTGCTCATACTATTTTCTTTCTGTGTCAGTATTTCATCTTGTCTAACCGCCATTACATGTTTGGGGGCTTTCTATTGTCTTTGGGGTTCTGCTCCGGGGCAGATAGCTTTCCTATTTCTATCTTTAGGTGTAGTTAGTTTCTCAGGCTGTGACGAGGCGTCTAGGACCAACGTAGGAACGCTCCACGGCTGCCTCTAGTTGTGGTGGTTAGTCAGGGTACTGCAATCTCATAGATTCCAACTGCTCTGGTGTATTGCCTTTTTTACCTGCACTCCTCAGCTACCGAAACATAACAGTAGGCGTGAGTAATACTTCTCCACCATTGACTCTGTATCAGGTGGAGTCTCACAGTTTGTGGAGACAGCCTGTGTTGACTTTGGCAGAACATTTTTTGCAGCAAGCCATGATAGATCGGTATCAGATTCCCGTCTGTCGCCTCCAGAGTCCTTTGGTTTCATCAGTCGAGGGACAGGCCCTATCCAAAGCTGTTCAAGTAGTTACTGAGCAAGAAGAACTCTGGATAGGAATGTTGCATATAGAGAGGATCACCTTGTATGTGCTGTTTGGTCTATTTCATCCACATCTCTTGGATCTTCCGTGGCTACGAACTCATGATTCCATTCTATACTGGAACTCCGGTGATGCGGTTCCTTGAAGACAGTCATGTCACGAGAAGTGTCTGGTCCATGTGGTTCAGTTTGGCTGCCAATGAAGCCATCTCCGCCAGTACTGCCATCTGCGGACTGGTTTTGCTCTGATGTCTCTGATGGGAAGGAAGCAGAGATGTTAGCTCCACAAAGACGGGGCGATTGTTCCATAGACCTACTCCCGGAATCCTCACTGCCTTGAGGACTTATCTTCGTGGACACCGGTTCGAAGATGGACTCCTAGAAGGTATCTTCAATTCCCATTTGTCCGTCTGACAAGAACATCAAGGCTGATGTGCTTTTCAGGTCTTTCCTATTCAGTGACCACTGGTAAGAACCCCAACTTGTCTTTGATTCTTCCAAGATGGTGGCTGCGAGAGACTTTGCAATTCTAGGATCCTGGTACTACGCCTGCTTCAGTCTGCTCTGGTGATGTCTTGGTGGTAAGAGGCATCCTGGTCTTAAAGAAGGTGAAACTTATTTCCTTGTGAACTGAAGAGCACGTGGCCCCTAAGAGAGTTCATGGGAGTTCTAGGATAATATTCATCCCCCCACTTCTTCTGCAGAGAAAAGGGTTCTTAATGTAACGCCAACGCCAGCCTCACTGCGTGGTCCCTCTCCCTCCTCCCAGTAGGGCCACTGACATAGTCATTGGCCGATTCTTAAAGGGGCAGCGCTCGCACTTTGGAAATGCCCCACCCAATAGCTGGGAGGCATCAGGTATGTAAAGCTCTCTCCACAGTAGGGAGGTGCCTGAGCAACTCTTGTATTTTCTCTACTTAGTGTGTGTGCAAGTAGTATGTTGTATAATAAGGAAACAAATGGACCTTAGGGAGACACTGTTCTTGGTCACCTGGCAGCTCAAAAGGTGGCCTCCATGAAAAAGCTTAGCATTATGTACCCCATTTTCCAGATCCCAGAGATTGTGTTACCCTTTACATGGATCTGGACTTTAACAGAGACCCCCTAGACTTGAGCCACGGTGTTACCTTCTGTTTTGTGGTATGAGATGGCAAGAAGATTAGTCTGGTAGCTGGGTCAGAACCAGGAGGGCAGAGAAAATACAAAATCAGAAGATGCACGATTAGTCAGCAAACATAGAATTAATGTAGAATCACTGCACACGTGGAGGGCATATGGTATGCTTAATATGAATTTTTATTTGACACTGATGCAGAAAAAGTAGTGACGACTTGACTTTTCGGCCAGCATAGTGGCCTTTATCACAAAGTCGCTGTAAAGACAGTAAAAGTGCTTGTCAATTATTTACAATAATATTTGCAGAAGTATAAAATATATACAGTGGGCTATATACAAGAATATACAATATATCCAGAAAGGGATATGTGCCATCTTTGTCAAAGTAGATACAATGGAGGCAAATGGCTGTCCAGAGGCATCCAAAACAAGGAGACAATATATGTGGCAAGAACAATCGATGAATACAACATAGAGAAAGAATAAATGCATAATCACAAGGAGGAACATACCCTTAGGAATGAGGTGTCAGAATTCATACGATATGTGTAGGGCTGGGCGATTAATCAAATTAATTTGATTAATTCGCCCATAGTAAAATCGGCGATTTTAAATTAATTGAAATCCGATTTAAAATGGCGTGCGCAATGTAATTGCGCCGCCATTTTACTCGGCTCGTCCAGGCCAGTTCCCGCCCACGCTGCGTCCCGCACAGCCCGCTCACCACTCAGCGGCTGTATTATAGAGGTGGGTGGGGCTGTGCACGGGTGCAGGGCCGGCGTCAGAACCCGGCACACCCGGGCAAATGCCGGGGCCCTGAGCAGGCGGGGGGCCCACTCGCCGTCTGGCACCCCCGCGCCCGTTAGCGGAGGAGAGCGGTGTCAGCGCCGCCACTGGGCCCCCCCCCCGCTTGCTCAGTGCCCCCGCATCAGCTGGCACAATACTTACCTCTCCCGTGCCTCCGCTGCCGCAGCTCCGGGCTCCAGGGGGCGCCGGCGCTTCCTCTCACAGCAGCGCCGCTGAATGACGTCATCATTCAGCGGCCGGCTGTGGCAGAGAGCGCGGACGCTGAACAGGTAAGACGTCTCTGTGTGTATGTAGTGCGGTGCTTTGTGTGTGTGTATGTGTGTATGTATGTGAGAGAGTGCTTGTGCTGTAGTGCTGTCTGTGTGTGATGATGGGCAGGCATTGCTGATAATGGGGAGGCATTGATGATAATGGGCAGGCATTGATGATAATGGGGAGGCATTGATGATAATGGGCAGGCATTGATGATAATGGGGAGGCATTGATGATGGGGAGAAGATGATGATAATGGGCAGGCATTGATGATAATGGGCAGGCATTGATGATAATGGGCAGGCATTGATGATAATGGGCAGGCATTGATGATAATGGGGAGGCATTGATGATAATGGGGAGGAGATGATGATGGGCAGGCATTGATGATAATGGGCAGGCATTGATGATAATGGGCAGGCATTGATGATAATGGGCAGGCATTGATGATAATGGGGAGGCATTGATGATAATGGGGAGGCATTGATGATGGGGAGAAGATGATAATGGGCAGGCATTGATGATAATGGGCAGGCATTGATGATAATGGGGAGGCATTGATGATAATGGGGAGGCATTGATGATGGGGAGGAGATGATGATGATGGGCAGGCATTGATGATGATGGGGAGGAGATGATGATGATGGGCAGGCATTGATGATAATGGGGAGACAATGATGATGATAAGGAGGCAATGATGATGATGGGGAGGAAATCATGATGATAATGGGGAGTCTTTCCACAGTGCCCTTTCTTGAGCCGTAACAGTGCAGAACGCAGTACAGCGCAGAGGAGAGCTCCATATTTTGTATGGAGCATTATATGGGGACCAGTATCCTGTATGGAGCATTATATGGGGACCAGTATCCTGTATGGAGCATTATATTGGGTCCAGTATTCTGTATGGAGCATTATATGGAGACCAGTATCCTGTATGGAGCCGTAACAGTGCAGAACGCAGTACAGCGCAGAGGAGAGCTCCATATTTTGTATGGAGCATTATATGGGGACCAGTATCCTGTATGGAGCATTATATTGGGTCCAGTATTCTGTATGGAGCATTATATGGGGGGTTTTTTACACTAATAGAACCGAATACTGTAAGAGCGGGCACAATTTGGCGTGATGGGGGCGTGGCCAAGGGTGGGTGGAGCTTGTAAAATGGGGGCGGGGCTTAAAATAAATCAAATCGGTTTTAAGTTTGAAAAAAAATCGATTTTGTTTTTTTTGAAAATCGCCCAGCTCTAGATATGTGATATATCAAATATCTTAGAACGTGGTATGTCCTGCATGTAGCAATGAGAATTATACAGTTAGAAAAAATGGAGACCATATGTAGCTTTAGGGAGGAAGGTTTGGTGAAGGGAGCTTTTTATGCGTATTGAAAGTCCTAGGTGTCCCAGTACAATATAACAAAACCCAGTGCAAAGATTTTTTAGAACATCACTATAGTTGTCTATAAATATGTGCTCCGATCCAGAGGGTATTAATGAACAGATTGTCATGTGGTAAGTATATTTAAATACGCATTATTGATGAACAGATTGTCATGTGGTAAGTACATTTAAATACCAGTTGTGATCCAGGCACATTGGATGCTAGCAAGGGAATGGTGTCCTGCTAATTGCTTGGGGCTGAAATGGAAACAATATAATGCGGTATAGGTAAATATTAGGTAAGTATGGAGTACATAGGAAATAAAGCGCTACACTGGTACTTACAAGCATTGGTGATTCAGTGAGCTTGGGGCTGAAATGGAGACAACATAATGCGGCATGGGTAAATATAAGGTAGGTGTGGAGTTGGTGGGGAGCGCTGGCAGTTCACTGGTACTTACAAGAATTGGTGATTCAGTGTGCGTGGCAGACACTGCCGTGTCTGGTCAGTGAATGAGCGCGGTCAGATGCTCATGATAGAGCGTCGGGCGGTCACGTGACTGGAAGTGATGTAACGGGCCGGCGCCTGCGCACAATGCTCTCAGCTGGACTTCGGCTGCTCACACAACACAGCCAGAGTGAGAGCTGGATATCAGCACCTGCGATAGGGCAACTGGCATATTGTTTAATTCTAAGAATGAAAGAAACCAGCGCAAGCGTGGCCACAGAAACATTGTAGCACAACAGCGCAAGTGCAAGTCCCCTTGTGAATTAGGAACAAGGAACAGGTTGTTAGTTCAGCGCTTCATGTCGCATAGGTTAAGACCTAGTGTGAGAAGGGGTTGCATAGAGCAATTAAAAGAGACATTTAGAGTATAGAAGGACAACATGGTTTAGGTACAACTCATTGGTCAGTATCCTGTGAAAAAAATCGTCAAGCAATAGAATCGGGATATATGATGTTACAATGGTATAGATACAGTACAATGGTATCATTTATTTCTTTGTTGACCTGTGGAAAAGGAGGGGCTGTTAACCTGTAAACACATAGGAGTCCAAACCATAAAAAATATAAAAAAAAATATATAAGGATACTGAAATGAAATGAAAGGAAGAAATGAAAAAAAAGGGGGGGAATAAAATAAAATTTTTGGTAATATATAGCAAGCTCAGGTATAAAGGGAAGGGGGGTTGAGAAAAGGGAGGAAAAAAAGGTTTTACCGCCTGAGAAGGAGTGTCTAGAAAGCAATAGTGGAGTCTATTCAGTGGTTCTAGGGAAGGAAGAATAAATCATGTTAGCCAATCAATTTCACGGTTGAGACCTCTGGGGTGTAATGTGTCAAGGGTATAAATCCAATAGGTTTCACGTTGATTTAATAGGTGGACATGGTTACCACCCCTTTTGGGTCTAGGGAATTTTTCGATTATTTGGAACCTTAGTTGTAAGATATTATGTTGAGCCTCTTTGAAATATGCAGTTAGTGGTAACCATGTCTTCCCGCATCTTATAGTGGATTTGTGACTAGAGATGCGGTCCCTAATTTCCTGAGTGGTTTCACCCACATACTGTAACCCACAAGGGCATTTTATGATGTACACAAAGAAATTGGTCTCGCATGTGAAAAAAGCTTTGATAGGATAGGATTTACCTGAACGTGGGTGAATGACTTCAGTGCCCTTGATAATGTTAGAGCAACTCATGCAATTCAGGCATGGAAAAGTGCCTGTTCTTCTCAGTCCAGTTAACGTGCGTGTATATGACGGATTGTTAGATCCCATGTCGGCCCTAACTAGTTGATCCTTAATATTTGGGGGCCTTCTTAGGCACATTAACGGTGGAGTGTTGAAGGTAGTGATGTTGGGATATGCCTTAGTCAGGAGAGGCCAGTGTTTACGGATGAGATTATGAATTCTCTGCATAGAGGGATGATGGCCATGTATAAAAGGAAATCGGACTGGCTTTTGTGGAGTGATAATGCTGCTGTCATCAGTGGCCACGGTTGCTTTGGTCATTTCGGTGGTCAGAAGCGTAGAGGAGTAATGTCTGGATGCAAATCTATCTGACATTTCTTGTAGTCTAACCTCCCTTGTAGTGGGATCTGATACGATCTTGGTAACCCTTTTGAATTGAGATCGAGGAAGACTGTCTCGTCGGCCTAGGGTGACAGCTGTCATAGCGAAGAAGGTTGTTACAGTCAGTGGGCTTAGTGTAAATGTCAGTAGTTTCCCCTGTATGTTCTTATTGATTCTGGTGTCAAGGAAAGTTACAGTCTCTGCTGTGAGAAAGTGTAAATTTGAGTTAGTTTCTGATACTGTTAATCATGTTGAAAAAAGTGAATAGGCTATTCAGGTCCCCAAGCCAGATACAAAAGATGTCATCTATGTATCGGTACCATGCTAAAGCATGTTGTTGGAATAATGGGATACAATAGATGAAATCTTGTTCAAATCTGTCCATATACAGATTTGCATATGCAGGGGCTACATTTGAGCCCATAGCGGTCCCGCACAACTGGATGTAGAAGTCATTCTCAAAATGAAAGAAATTATCCCTTAGGACTAAATTCAAAAGGTCTAGGCACAACTCCTGTGAGTTTGGTTCAAGATTGGCTCTGTCAAGAGTAATTGGAACGGCTTGGATGCCCTTGTCGTGTGCAGTAGATGTGTATAGACTGTTTACATCGAGTGTACACAGGATGCTGGTAGGTTCAACAGAGTCCAGAGTGTGAATTTTATTTAGAAAGTCACCTGTATCAAGAATGAATGATCTGTGGTGTGGGTTAGGGCTGTGGAGTCGGTAAGCCACAGTTGCGACTCCGACTCCTGGATTTTATCAGGTTCCGGCTCCGACTCCTTCATAAATGGCCAATTCGTAACAATAAATTTACTGTTGTAAAATATTAACATCATGCTTATTCAGTTTCTCACCATCATATTATAAGTAATCAGACCACTTAGAGCAAAAACTATATTTATTAGAATACAATTAGAATATAGCAAATAACTTTTATAAACTTTTCTAAACTCTTGTAAGTAAATATGCAATAAACACTTATGCAGTTAATAAGAAGAAATCTATAAATTTGTCCTCAGAAAAAGTATTGCCTCTGTCAGATCCTTCTTCATGGATGCCCTCAAATCTGATCTAATTATTTTGAGAGCAGAGAACAACCTCTCTACACTAACTTGGGTTGGTGGCAAAGCAGTAACCACTCGGGCAACATCTCTGACAATGTCAGGATACAGAGGAATCGCTTGTTGCACTGTTATTTTTGATGAACGGTCAAATTTCTCAATTTCTTTTAGTGCACATGAAAAATTCTGCTGAAATGTACTGGCTGTGTTCTTTGATGGGGATGACTCTTCTATGCGGGAACGCTTTGCACGGTCCTTGTGATCCAAATATTTTTTTAAATTAAATTCTTCATCAGTTGATGAGGGTGAAGATGTGGCTGGATGACCAAATTCTTCTTGTTCCTCCTGACTGTTCTGCAACCCTTTCATCCTTACTGCTATTTCAAACAGAGCTTCTTTTCCTTTAGTTAGCTGTTGATCATCTAGAAGAATCCGATGCATTGGGTCTACATAAACAGCTGCCAAAAGAATGTTATTTTGTAATAGTAGCTCCTCTCTCCGTTTCATTGATGTAGCAATGCCACTTGCAATTAACCCTCCTCTTTGGGACAGGCGAAACATCAGGTTCTTCCACTCGTTTAAGAAAATACCTGGAGTTAAGTCCTCTGCTTGTAATTTTTTAGTCACTGTAAATGGGTGCTCTAGCAATTTTTTCAGCTCAGTCACCTGATTCCACTGACTTTCATTTAGCGTCAGTTGAGGGTTAGCCATGTCTACAAGAAAGGTTTTCAGTTCAACCAAGCGCTGAATCATTAAGTACTGCCCCATCGTGTGGCTTGATCAACAATTGCCCCTTTTCCAGCACGTCTCTTCAAAATTGAGTCAACTTTAGGGATTCTGGCAACAGTAGCCAATTTTCTCACCTTGCCAATCAGTGCAGCAGCTTGTCCTTCTTGCAGACTGTCTCTTATAGCCAGCTGTAGCGTATGCACAACACAGTGCATGTGATGAATGAAAGAACGTATTGACACAGTTTCAACAAGATCATGTAAACTATCATGTTGCTGTTCATCTGAAGAAACTTCAGTTTGCTCCTCAGTTACAATACTGTGTTCCTCTATTTCAAACATTTCTGTGTCTGTGGACCCAGAATGTTCTTCTAGCTGCTGGTCACACCATCATTACTCTCATTCATTAGCTTAATAGTACTTATCATATTTGAAGCATTGTCAGTTACGACAGAAAGAACTTGCTCTTTTTTAAGTTCATAGTCTTGCAGAACCTTTTCCACCAAGACCTGGAGAAACTCACTGGTGTGATGAGCTTTGGTGTCTTTTACTGCCAATGTCTTGGTAACTATTTCATTTTTGTCACAAACAAATCGGACATTGATGGCAAAATAGTTCACTCTGTGACGTGTGCAGGCATCCATTTTAAGAAACAGAAAGCGTCCCTTGAGAGTTTTTTTAAGTTCTTCCTTTTGTTTAAAAGCTTCTTCGATTACTAATTTTCTAATACTCTCTCTCTCCAGAGAAACACCAAGCTTGCGGGCCATTTCCCCATTCAGACACATAAAAGCTGGTCGTGAAAATAATGAAATAGGCACACTATCCTTTACAACAAGCTCTATGATCTGTTTTTTAAATGTATCTACTGTCATTGTAACAGTAACTTTGTCACTGACAAAATACCTTGCAACTGATGGCTGCAAAGTTCTCTGCTCCTTTGTTTGGCTGGAAGAGCTGGGCACTGGTTCATTGGTTTGGATGCAGTCTTTCTCATCCACTGCTTTCAGTACTTCTGGATGAAAGCGCTGTAAATGTCTCTTTAGATTAGAAGCTCTGGTAGGAGCATTTTTATCTTTGCCTGAATATGCACTGATCTTGGCTTCACAGCATTTGTTTTCGTCTGGATCATTTGTCATACACTGACAGACATAATGTTTTCTATAGACATAATGTTTTCTATCTTGAGTGATGGTGAAATGTTCAAATACAGCTGATTTAATGTGACGCTTCTTTGACATTCTCAGGTTTTTAATTCTGCATTCACAATCCAAATGACAATTGTTTTTCCTAAAAACAATTGTACTAAATTATTGCCAGGTCGTACAACTGATATAGTGGTCAGTAATACTGTTATTCCTCATGTACTCACAGTTAACTGATGCAAAGTTTGTTTAAAGGATAATACTTCTTACAGTCTTCCTCTTCTGAGTAGCAGCTGTGAGATGCTTGGAAGACGCACACATAGTAAACATCTAGTCTAGAGGAGGAGCTTTACTACTAAGAATTTGCAACACATTTTCACTTTCAGTTTCATACATTGTAAGTAGGGGGGTTGGGGCAGCATGAGGTTAACCAAGTATAAGATTAGATAAGGGCAGTGGAGAACAGTGACACACAAGAAGTAAAGCCGGGTCTCACATAGCGATACACCAGCGATCCCGACAACGATCAGGATCGCTGGTGTATCGCTACATGATCGCTGCTGAGCTGCCAAACAGGCAGCTCAGGCAGCGATCAGCACAGCGACACTTTGGGTAAACATCGCTTAGTTACCCGCAGTGTACGTTGGATACCGGTGCCCTGATGCAGGGAGCTGGTAACCAAGGTACACATCGGGTTTCCAGGCACCGCGCAGCACCTGGAAACCCGATGTGTACCTTGGTTACCAGCTCCCTGCATCAGGGCGCTGGTATCCAAGGTACACAGCGGGTTTCTAGGCACAGCCCCGCGCCTGGAAACCCGCTGTGTACCTTGGTTACCAGCGGATCGCTGGTCTCCCGCCTGTCACACGCAGTGATGCGTGCCTGTCAGCGGGAGACCAGCGATCAAAAAAATGTCCAGGACATTCAGCGACGATCAGCGATACCCGGCAGGGGGGCTGATCGTCGCTGAATGTCACACCCAGCGATATCGCTGGGGACATCGCTGCTGCGTCACAAAACTAGTGACTCAGCAGAGATCTCGCTAGCGAGATCCCTGTGTGAGACGGGGGCTTAAGAAATGTCTCTATCTCCAGCAGAACTGCTTATCACTGTTGTTCATAGTTTGATAGAACATATAGTTTTGGTTTTGGAGTCTATGGTATTGAGTTCAGGGGCGGAACTATAGTGGAAGCAGGGGAAGCAGCTGCCACAGGGCCCGGGCTAGAGGGGGGCCCGTCCCTGCTGCAGCTGCCCTGTGATTTAGGAGCAAAAAGGGGGGCCCGAGCACGCTGGCAAATGGATCCGCGCTCGGGCCCCCTCCCAACATTTTGTTCAGGCTTCTGACTCTGAACGCTGATGCATAACAACACTGTGTTGTTTTAAAGAGACACTACAGTGTTGTAAATGCAGACAGCGAACAGAAATGAGCACTGTAGCTTTAAGCTGCGGCCCAGTGCATTATGGTCCGTCTGTCACAGCGTGTGTGCATGTGGGGGCGGACAGCAGACGGCCAGGCAGACCACATGAAGCAGCAGGCTGACTGGACAAGCAGGTGGAAGCCCGGGCGAGCAGGGTGAGTACCGTGAATCTCTCAACAGTGAGAAGAGGCTTGGCTGCTCAATGGTGACTGGGAGGGCAGGTGCAGGCAGGATCTAACAGGGCCCACATTCAACAGGGCCCAGGCTGCAGTGCAGGGGGCCCACATTCAACACAGGGCCCAGGTAGCAAGGGGCCCGCATTCCAACAGGGCCTCGGGCTCCTGGGCCCTGTTTGACGCAAGCCTCAAGTCACCACTAACCTCCCCCTGGGCCCTGTTGGGCACGGGACCTCAGTCACCAGTAGCATCCCCCTGGCCCAGTAACAGCCTCATGGTTGCTACAAGTGACGAGTGACACCCTGATCTCTGCTACATGTGACAAGTAACAACCTCAGCTCTGCTACATGTAACAAGTAGCAACCTCAGCTCTGCTACATGTGACAAGTAACAACCTCAACTCTGCTACTTGTGACAAGTAGCAACCTCAGCTCTGATATTTGTGACAAGTAACAACCTCAGCTCTGCTACATGTGACAAGTAGCAACCTCGGCTCTACTACATGTGACAAGTAACAACCTCAGCTCTGCTACATGTGACAAGTAGCAACCTCAGCTCTGCTCATGTGACAAGTAACAACCTCAGCTCTGCTCATGTGACAAGTAACAACCTCAGCTCTGCTCATGTGACAAGTAACAACCTCAGCTCTGCTCATGTGACAAGTAGCAACCTCAGCTCTGCTCATGTGACAAGTAGCAACCTCAGCTCTGCTCATGTGACAAGTAGCAACCTCAGCTCTGCTCATGTGACAAGTAGCAACCTCAGCTCTGCTCATGTGACAAGTAACAACCTCAGCTCTGCTCATGTGACAAGTAGCAACCTCAGCTCTGCTCATGTGACAAGTAACAACCTCAGCTCTGCTCATGTGACAAGTAACAACCTCAGCTCTGCTCATGTGACAAGTAGCAACCTCAGCTCTGCTACATGTGACAAGTAACCTCAGCTCTGCTACATGTGACAAGTAGCAACCTCAGCTCTGCTACATGTGACAAGTAGCAACCTCGGCTCTGGTACATGTGACAAGTAGCAACCTCAGCTCTGCTCATGTGACTAGTAGCAACCTCAGCTCTGCTACATGTGACAAGTAACCTCAGCTCTGCTACATGTGACAAGTAGCAACCTCAGCTCTGCTACATGTGACAAGTAGCAACCTCAGCTCTGCTACATGTGACAAGTAGCAACCTCAGCTCTGCTACATGTGACAAGTAACAACCTCAACTCTGCTACTTGTGACAAGTAGCAACCTCAGCTCTGCTATTTGTGACAAGTAACAACCTCAGCTCTGCTCATGTGACAAGTAACAACCTCAGCTCTGCTCATGTGACAAGTAGCAACCTCGGCTCTGCTACATGTGACAAGTAACCTCAGCTCTGCTACATGTGACAAATAGCAACCTCAGCTCTGCTACATGTGACAAGTAACCTCAGCTCTGCTACATGTGACAAGTAACAACCTCAGCTCTGCTACATTTGACAAGTAACAACCTCAGCTCTGCTACATGTGACAAGTAGCAACCTCGGCTCTGCTACATGTGACAAGTAGCAACCTCAGCTCTGCTCATGTGACAAGTAACAACCTCAGCTCTGCTCATGTGACAAGTAACAACCTCAGCTCTGCTACATGTGACAAGTAGCAACCTCGGCTCTGCTACATGTGACAAGTAACAACCACAGCTCTGCTACATGTGACAAGTAGCAACCTCGGCTCTGCTACATGTAACAACCTCAGCTCTGCTACATGTGACAAGTAGCAACCTCAGCTCTGCTCATGTGACAAGTAACAACCTCAGCTCTGCTCATGTGACAAGTAACAACCTCAGCTCTGCTACATGTGACAAGTAACAACCTCAGCTCTGCTACATGTGACAAGTAACAACCTCAGCTCTGCTACATGTGACAAGTAGCAACCTCAGCTCTGCTACATGCGAGGAGTGACAGCCTCATCTCTGCTACATGCGCGGAGTGACAGCCTCAGCTTTGCTATACAAGTAGCAGAGCTGAGGCTGTCACTCCTCACATGTTGCAGAGATGAGGCTGTCACTCCTTACATGTAGCAGAGCTGAGGCTGTCACTCCTCGAATGTAGCAGAGCTGAGGCTGTCCCTACTCACATGTAGCAGAGCTGAGGCTGTTCCTCCTCACATGTAGCAGAGCTGAGGCTGTCACTCCTCACATGTAGCAGAACTGAGTCTGTCACTCCTCACATGTAGCAGAGCTGAGGCTGTCACTCCTCACATGCAGCAGAGCTGAGGCTGTCAACTCCTCACATGTGTAGTTGGTGAGGGCGTGGTGCAGAAGTACGGTATACAGAACAATCTTAGATTATTCTGTATACCGGACTGTTGTTCTACTGAATAAATCATCCGTTTTGAAAGCAATTTGCAGGCTGGATTACAAGTTTCTTCACATATTTACTCTGGAGAAAGCCTACCTTCGTCACTACCTCAGTTGCTTCCTGGGAGTTGATTCTTTTCTGTTATTTCACTATCATTACTCCAAAAACCTCTAATTTTGGATAATAAAGGTATCTTTCTTAACACAACTTGGGTAGACCGGGATTGGCAACGCGCGCGAGGGGGGGGGCCCCATTGTGAAGTTTGCTGTGGGGCCCTGCCGTTCCTAGTTACGCCCCTGATTGAGTTGTAGATGTTTATTAAGAATAATGTCAATTTTTATGTGAATGTTGGAAGTGGGGTCAGACTGGATTAACCTGTAAGTATTGGTGTCCGAGAGTTGTCTTTTGACTTCCGTAGTGTACTGGTTTTTGTTCATGACAACAATTGCGTAACCCTTGTCCGCAGGTTTTATGACAATGTTAGGGTTTTCCTTTAAGGACGCTAAAGCATGTTTTTCAGTGGAGGTCAAGTTGTGGCGGACAGGGAGTAGACCCAATCGTTGGTCATGAATTGTGTTTTTGATCTCTCTTCTCTAGTAGGTCTGCAAAGGTCTCAACAGCATGATTGGTCTTAGGAGGCATGAAATTGCTGGGGTTTCTAAGGCCCAAACTTTGGATAGTTAGAGGTGGACCTTGGTCAAGATTAGGTACTGGGCCCAAGGTATTAATTGGGCGTGAGGAAACATTCTCAAAATGTACTTTCAGAGTCTTATGTTACAATAGAATTGTTGTTAGTCCTTTTCTAGTTGGAAAGCATTCCACCTAGGTGTCAGAAAAAAGGATAGGCCCAAATTCAATACTTTAAGCTCTGTAGGAGAAAGAGAATAGTCAGAAATGTTAACAACTAAGTTTGGACTCCTACCTGTGAGCGGAGAATCATCTGGCGGTTTTGTTCTCCTCGACCGCCTGGTTGGCTCTTGCTTTGGCCTAAAAAAGCCGCTTTTGAGCTGGATATTCCACCAATGTCGCTCCCAGATCGTGGTGAGGAGCCCCCCACAGGAGAGGATCCCACGGAGGCTGTGTATCCCCTTTGTTGACGGCGTGATCTGTTCTGGTAGCGTCTTGGGGCTGGGTCCTCCCATTTGTACACTGTGTTGTTAAGGTAGTCTTTCGTGTCACGTTGAAATTTAGTCCGTTTCCTCTCTTCCAGAGTTTTCTGGTGAATTTGTAGAATTGAGTCGACTTTTCTTTTTAAAGTATTGAATTCGGTACTATTGAGGGTAGCCGTCAGTTGAGTCTCGATAGTTGAGATTTTTGCTTCAGTTTCTTTGATAGCGTCTTGGAGATGTTTTATTGTGAGTAAGATAATGTCAAAAGAACATTTATTGAGAATTTTCTAAAACGTGGCACAGTACTTAGGATTGTCTGAAAAGAGGGTGGGTCGAAGGTTACTTCGTAATCCACGAGGTATTTTTCCTTGCTTGTGGTATTCGCCCAGGGTGGCACAGTGTAATTCATAGGCTATAAGTCTCTTTTTCTCCTTTTCCCAGTCTCTTGTTTTGATGTCCCTACTTGGGATATGCAAAAAATCGGTGCCAGATCTGATTCTGGAAAGGATCATGGATCCCAAAATATTGTCATACATAAAAGTTTCTGATGACATGTGTTAGGGTTCGAGTTCCCGCTGCTGCACAAGGGGAGTCTCAAACCAGTCCCGCTGCGGTTCCCCATTTATCTCTGGCCGCAGTGGAGCCTGCTCAGCAGAGACGTCGGTCCCAGCGTCTTGCCCATTCCAGTACTGTGCAGAGACTTGCTGCTGCCTCTCCTGGATCTGCTATTATAGCCAGTACTGGAGCAGACGTCTTTGAGACGAAGTCCTGCGTTTCCCCTTCTGAGCATGCCCAGGGTAAGATCTCTCATTGGAGATCAGGGGTCACGTGTTCAGGTACTGCAGCAGCTCCTATTGGTCCGCCAGGAAGGTCATGAAACTACATGTGTTTGGAACAGTTTCTCATTGGTCCTTGTTTCTGGCAGGTCCTGTAGCTGTTGCTATAAAAGGGTGGCATGGCTGGGCCGCCATGCGCTAATATCAATCATTATATGCTTAGTTCCAGTGTGGTCATGCGTGTGTGTGGTTAGGGCCCGGCTGAAATAAGCCCCTAGAGTACCGACTTAATCGGTGAGGAGTTTGGTATGCTAGCTGGTCAGGGTCGGTATCCTAGATGCCCTATATTGCCGGCATAACCGTTGAGGAGTTTGATTGCCGTAATCAGGGCCTGGCGTTCAGACGCCATAGATTGCGGGTGTCTCCCGCGAGGACATTAGCGCATGATCACGTTCTATGTTCGCTTAGCTGTTCACTGTGTACCTGGGTGCCTGACAGGACACAGAAGTTTGTCTCAGCGGCTCTGTGACGTAACAGGGTTCGCTTTCAATGCTAGACAGCGCCCTAGCGTTTTTATTTTGCGACTCAGTTGTGTTAAGTGAGTTCGCACACATCGCCATATAGCGCTGTGGCACTCCTTCTTGCGGCTCTGTGAATTAACAGAGTTCGCACATATTGCCACAGCGCGTTACGGCGTTTATTTTGGCGACTCTGCGGGATAACAGAGTTCGCTTCTTGCGCCATTTTACTAGCAGCAGGCTCCGCCTGCACGGTGGACCCCGGGCTGCGAACGCACCTCTCCACATCTTATATTTGGTGCGTTCCGCAGACCCTAACAACATGGATATTTATGTTGGTGCTGATAACCAAAAAAAGTAGTATATTTAGAAAGATGGTTAGCACTCAACTAAGGTGGATTGGTACGGTGCCAGTGAAAAGGGATTTATTAGACCCAAAGACATAGATTTAATGTAAAATCACTGCACACATGGAGGACATATGGTATGCTTAATATGAATTTTTATTTGACACTGATGCAAAAAAAAGTAGTGACGACTTGACGTGTCGGCCAGCACAGTGACCTTTATCACAAAGTCGCTGTAAAGACAGAAGTGCTTGTCAATTATTTACAATAATATTTGCAGAAGTATAAAATATATACAATGGGCTATATACAGGAATATACAATACTAGATGATGGCCTGATTCTAACGCATCGGGTATTCTAGAATATGTATGTAGTTTATTTATGAAGATTTAAGAATAATGCTATGAATACACAGGATTTTTCGGGTAAAATATATACATTATCATTAAATGTTATTGCTCATAGAACTTAATACAACTGAACGAAATTATTAAACTGCTGGGGTGTATATAAAGGCTGCTGTGGTGTATATAGAGGCTGCTGCTGCGGTGTATATAGAGGCTGCTCCTGGGGTATATGTGGAGGCTGCTGCTGCTGGGGTATATGTGGAGGCTGCTGCAGTATATGTGGAGGCTGCTGCTGCAGTATATAGAGGCTGCTGTTGGGGTGTATATAGAGGCTGCTGCTGGGGTATATGTGGAGGCTGCTGCTGCTGCTGGGGTATATGTGGAGGCTGCTGCTGGAGTATATGTGGAGGCTGCTGCTGGGGTATATAGAGGCTGCTGCTGGTGTGGTGTATGTGGAGGCTGCTGCTGGGGTTTACGTGGAGGCCGCCGGTCAGGTTACTTCCACTGCAAGCAGCCGGGAGATGACCAGCTGGCGCCTGTCATCTCCTGGCTGCGTCGCCGCTGACCTCCATGCGGGAGGAGATGACCCGCGGCCATCGTCGGGAGATCAGCGGCTAGTGCGGCTAGTGCCTCGGAGCAGATCCCCAAAGAACATAGGAAGCCTCCAAACATGTAATGGTGGTTAGACAAGAGGAAATACAGACACAGACAGAAAATAGTATGAGCAAATGTTGGGGCCCAATCTGCCTAGACAGAAACGGATAGGAAGGATACTTACTGCAATCCAAAAAACTCTAAAAAAAAAAAAAAAAAAACAACGCTACTAATTGCAAAAACACCTGAGATCACACGACCTCTACCACCTAAATTAGTTCTCTGGTGTAACAAAACTCAGCTGCAGCCACTGAAAAAACTGGAAAAGGCAAATGAACAAACAACAGTGGCCCCAGAGGAACCGAGAGGGGCCCAAGCCCCCCGGGGAGGGGAACCTGGCCAACCTCACAGAAAAGCAGAGAAAAATGCAAATGGCAAGCACAAAAACAGAAAATATCTTATCTGAGAGCAGGAGAAGAGGCAAGACTCAGCAAGCTTCCAAGGGAACCAGGAAACAACGTTGAGACAGGAACAATTGATCACCGGCAACCATGATGGGGGGAAACCTCCCTTATATCCAGCCAGTCTGTAATTCCTGATTGCCAATCCTCATTGAATGGTTCAGTACTGTTTGTAACCACCAGAGGGAGCTTCTGCTCAGAATTCATTTCTAAAACATAACAGTACGCCCCCTTGAGCAACCAGGTCGGTCAGGATGAGCTCTGTGATACGCACGGATCAGTCTCCTAGCATGGATGTCCGAAGCAAACACCCAAGAATTGTCCTCCTGACCATAACCTCTCCACTTAACCAAATACTGGAGTTTCCGTCTAGAAAAACGAGAATCCAATATTTTCTCAACCACATACTCCAGATTGCCCTCAACCAAAACATGGTCAGGAGGCGCAGCCATAGGAACCACTGGCTCGACAAACCTCTTCAATAAGGACTTGTGGAACACGTTATGGATCTTAAATGTGCCTGGAAGAAGTAAACGAAAGGAAACAGGATTAAGAATCTCCATGATCTTATAAGGTCTAATGAACCTAGGCTTAAACTTAGGAGATGCAACTCTCATAGGGATATTTCTTGAGGACAACCAGACCAAGTCCCCCACTTTAAACCGAGGACCATCAGTCCTATGCCGATTGGCAAACCGCTGGGCCTTCTCCTGAGAGAGGGACAACCTCTCAACTACCTGGTCCCAAATCTGCTGCATACGCTCCACAACAGAGTCAACACCCGGACAGACAGAAGCCTCCGTCTGTCCCGAATAAAATCGAGGGTGAAACCCAAAATTGCAGGAAAATGGAGACATCAAAGTGGCAGAGCTTGCCCTATTATTAAGAGCAAACTCAGCCAAAGGCAAAAAAGAGACCCAGTCATCTTGATCAGCAGACACAAAGCATCTCAGATAAGTCTCCAATGTCTGGTTTGTTCTCTCAGTTTGTCCATTGGTCTGAGGATGAAAAGCAGAGGAGAAGGACAATTGAACACCAAGTTTAGAACAAAAAGTCCTCCAAAATCTGGAAACAAACTGGACTCCTCTGTCAGACACAATGTTCTCAGGAATGCCGTGTAACCGAACCACGTGCTGAAGGAACAAAGGCACCAATTCAGAGGAGGAAGGCAACTTAGGTAATGGCACAAGATGTATCATCTTGGAAAACCTATCACAAATCACCCAGATAACGGTCATTCTCTGAGAAACAGGGAGGTCGGAAATAAAATCCATAGAGATATCGGTCCATGGTCTCTTGGGCACAGGCAATGGCATCAACAAACCACTAGAGCGAGAGCAAGGCTTGGAGCGAGAGCAAGTCCCACAGGACTGCACAAACTCCCTGACATCACGAGACAAAGTAGGCCACCAAAAGGACCGACTCACCAAGTCTCTGGTACCAAAAATTCCGGGATGACCGGCCAACGCGGAACAATGAATCTCAGACATCACACTCTTCTTCCACTGGTCTGGGACAAACAATTTCCCAACAGGGCAGCGCTCAGGTTTATCCTCCTGACACCCTTCCAGAGCCAGTCTCAAATTGGGCGAGATGGCGGAAAGAACTACACCCTCTTTCAAAATAACAGCAGGATCAGATAACTCAGGAGAGTCCGCAAGGAAACTCTTCGAGAGGGCATCCGCCTTAACATTCTTAGTGCCAGGAAGAAAGGAAACCACAAAATTAAAACGTGTGAAAAACAAGGCCCACCTGGCCTATCTAGGATTAAGTTGCTTGGCTGATTCGAGATAAACCAGATTCTTATGGTCCGTGAGGACCACCACCTGATGTTTGGCTCCCTCTAGCCAATGTCTCCACTCTTCAAAAGCCCACTTCATGGCCAATAACTTCCGATTACCCACGTCATAATTACGTTCCGTTGGAGAAAATTTTCGAGAGAAAAAAGCACACGGGTTACTTTTAGAGGTCTCAGGATCTCTTTGGGACAAAACGGCACCTGCCCCAATTTCAGAGGCATCAACCTCCACCTGAAATGGCAGAGAAACATCAGGCTGCCGTAGAACAGGAGCAGAAGTGAATCTCTGCTTAAGTTCCTGAAACGCAGAGACTGCCTCAGGAGGCCAATTCACCACATCAGAACCCTTTTTGGTCAAATCAGTCAATGGTTTAACAATAACAGAGAAATTACCAATAAATTTACGATAAAAATTGGCAAAACCCAAGAATCTCTGAAGAGCCTTTAATGAAGTAGGTTGGACCCAATCACAGATGGCCTGAACCTTGACCGGGTCCATTTCAATAACAGATGGAGACAAAATGAATCCCAGAAATGAGATCCTCTGTACGCCAAAAAGACACTTTGATCCCTTCACATACAGAGCATTCTCTCTCAAAATCTGGAACACAGTCCGAACATGTTTCACATGAGAGTCCCAGTCATTGGAAAAAATCAAGATATCATCCAAATAAACAATCAGAAATTTATCCACAAAATCCCTGAAAATGTCATTCATGAAGGACTGGAAGATGGAAGGAGCATTAGTGAGCCCAAAGGGCATCACTAGGTACTCAAAATGCCCCTCTGGTGTATTAAACGCCGTCTTCCATTCATCCCCGTGCTTAATGCGAATAAGGTTATACGCCCCCCTGAGGTCAAGCTTGGTAAACCAAGTAGCGTTTTTCACCCTGGAAAACAGGTCAGAAATCAAGGGTAACGGATATTGATATTTCACAGTGATATTGTTCAAGAGACGATAATCAATACACGGCCTTAATGAACCATCCTTTTTGGCCACAAAGAAAAAACCGGCACCCAAGGGTGAAGAGGATGGTCTGATATGACCCTTCTCCAATGACTCCTTGATATAAGACCGCATAGCGTCATGTTCAGGTACAGACAAGTTAAAAAGGCGACCTTTAGGGAATTTACTACCAGGCACTAATTCAACAGCGCAGTCATAGCTCCTATGGGGGGCAAGGATGCAGATTTACTTTCACTAAACACATCAGAAAAATCAGTCAAAAAGTCAGGAACATCTTGAGCCTGGGGAGAGGCAGAAAAAACAGGAGTGTTGGCATTAACACATTGGCAGCCCCAACTGGTTACAGACAGAGATTTCCAATCCAAAACAGGATTATGAGACTGTAACCAAGGGAAACCTAGTACAATAATGTCATGCAGATTATACAGCACCAGAAATTTGCAACTCTCCTGATGATCTGGTTCAACCCTCATTATCACCTGAGTAGAAAACTGGGGTTTATTCTCCGCCAAAGGGGTAGAATCAATCCCCAGTAGGGGAATAGACTTCCGTAGGGGCATCAAGGGAAGCAATAGCGGTGGCGTGCATGGTTCAAATCCTGCGGCAATTTGCAGCCAGACTGCACCTGTCGCTGATTGGTCGCATCCGGCCGGGTTCGACCAATCAGCGACGAGGGATTTCTGTTACAGACTGTCACGCTGTCTCAGGATAGAGGTGGACCGGGGTCTATGCTGACCCTAAACTGGGGTCCTGACTAGTCCCTCTACCTGAAGGTACTGTTAATGGTACAGAGGTCCAGGCCGCCAGCGTAACCCTGTCTCCTGTAGATCCCTGACCACTGTAATCTAGTCCTGAGAAGGACCCTGATTACCACCACAGGGAATGGGCAGGTCACAGCTTACAAACAGTATAAGACAAACGAGACAGACAAGGGGTAAAGTAAATACTGCCTTGCATACATAAACTTCAACCACAGAGGCAACACAAATGGTTAAGGAGATAAACAATAAGCGAGGAGAGGATAAACCACAACAGGCACTCTTAGCTTAAGTCTTCTCAGAAACGATCCGCTCTGCTGGTCTGAATGAATGCTTTCACTGACAACTTCCCCAGCAGACAGGCAGGTATTTGAAGGAAACCAATTAACAGAACATTAATTGCAGCTGAGCGAGGCTGGTCAGTCCAGCACAGAGAGAGAAAGAATTAACTCCCTCAGTGCCGAAAAACACCCAGCACCAGAAACTCAGCTGTGCGAAGTCAGGGTGTGCAATCGCGACGATCTTCGCAGCGACACACCCGTGACACAGACAGAATTAGACGATTATATAGTAGATGTTACTGTGTATTACCTCATGTTGCTGTATATTACCATATGTTACTGTATATTACCACATGTTACTGTATATTACCTCATGTTACCTGTGTATTACCTCATGTTACTGTGTATTACCTCATATCACTGTGTATTACCTCATGTTACCGTATATTACCTCATATTACCTCATGTTACCTGTGTATTACCTCATGTTACTGTGTATTACCTCATCTCACTGTGTATTACCTCATGTTACCATATATTACCTCATGTTACCTGTGAATTACCTCATATTACTGTGTATTACCTCATATTACTGTGTATTACCTCATGTTACTGTATATTACCTAATTTTACTGTGTATTACCTCATGTTACTGTATATTTCCACATATTACTGTATATTACCTCATGTTACCTGTGTATTACCTCATGTTACTGTGTATTACCTCATATTACTGTGTATTACCTCATGTTACCGTATATTACCTCATATTACCTCATGTTACCTGTGTATTACCTCATATTACTGTGTATTACCTCATATTGCTGTGTATTACCTCATGTTACTGTATATTACCTTATGTTACTTATGTATTACCTCATGTTACTGTGTATTACCCATGTTCAGTAAACGTGACAGAAGTACAGTCATGGCCAAAAGTTTTGAGAATGACACAAATATTAATTTTTACAAAGTCTACTGCTTCACTTTTTCTAATGGCAATTTGCATATACTCCAGAATGTTATAAAGAGTGATCAGCTTAACAGCAATTACTTGCAAAGTCAATATTTGGCTAGAAAATGAACTTTGTCCCCCAAAACACATTTCAACATCATTGCAGCCCTGCCGGACCAGCTAACCTCTTTTCAGTGATTACTCCATTAACACAGGTGTGGGTGTTGATGAGGACATGGCTGGAGATCAATCTGTCATGATTAAGTAAGAATGACACCACTGGACACTTTAAAAGGAGGCTGGTGCTTGCCATCATTGTTTCTCTTCTGTTAACCATGGTTATCTCTAAAGAAACACGTGCAGTCATCATTGCAGTGCACAAAAATGGCCTAACAGGGAAGAGTATCGCAGCTAGAAAGATTGCACCTCAGTCAACAATCTATCGCATCATCAAGAACTTCAAGGAGAGAGGTTCCATTGTTGCCAAAAAGGCTTCAGGGCGCCCAAGAAAGACCAGCAAGCGCCAGGACCGTCTCTTAAAAGTGTTTCAGCTGCGGGATCGGGCTACCAGCAGTGCAGAGCTTGCTTAGGAATGGCAATAGGCAGGTGTGAGTGCATCTGCACGCACTGTGAGGCGGAGACTCTTGGAGTAAGGCCTGGCCTCAAGGAGGGCAGCAAAGAAGCCACTTCTCTCCAGAAAAAAACATCATGGACAGACTAATATTCTGCAAAAGGTACAGGCAGTGGACTGCTGAGGACTGGGTAAAGTTATTTTCTCTGATGAATCCCCTTTTCGATTGTTTGGGACATCAGGAAAACGCCTCATTCGGAGAAGACAAGGTGAGCGCTACCACCAGTCTTGTCTCATGCCAACTGTTAAGCATCCTGAAACCATTCATGTGTGGGGTTGCTTCGCAGCCAAGGGAATCGGCTCTCTCACAGTCTTGCCTAAAAACACAGCCATGAATAAAGAATGGTACCAGAATGTCCTCCAAGAGCAACTTCTCCCAACCCTCCAAGAGCAGTTTGGCGATCAACAATGCCTTTTCCAGCATGATGGAGCACCTTGCCATAAAGCAAAGGTGATAACTAAATGGCTTAGGGAACAAAACATAGAGATTTTGGGTCCATGGCCTGGAAACTCCCCAGATCTTAATCGCATTAAGAACTTGCAGTCAATCATCAAGAGATGGGTGGACAAACAAAAACCTAAAAATTCTGACAAAATGAAAGCATTGATTGTGCAAGAATGGACTGCTATCAGTCAGGATTTGGTCCAGAAGTTGATTGAGAGCATGCCAGGGAGAATTGCAGAGGTCCTGAAGAAGAAGGGTCAACACTGCAAATATTGACTTGCTGCATTAACTCATTCTAACTGTCAATATAAGCTTTTGTTACTCATATGTTTGCAATTATTATATTTCTGTCTGTGATAAAAACATCTGTCAAACAAACATAAAAACCAGAGGGCAGCAGATCATGTGAAAATATAATATTTGTGTCATTCTCAAAACTTTTGGCCATGACTGTACATAAGTTCGTCAGACACTGTGACTGACAAAACATGTTCAGTACATCATGGGCAGTTGGTGAGTCACATGACCACATGGGCGTAGATAACCCTGCGTCGCTGATGTTACTGTGTATTACCTCATGTCACTGTGTATTACCTCATTACTGTGTATTACCTCATGTTACTGTGTATTACCTCATATTACTGTGTATTACCTCATTTTACTGTGTATTACCTTATGTTACTTATGTATTACCTCATGTCACCTGTGTATTACCTCATGTCACTGTGTATTACCTGTGTTCAGTAAACCTGACAGAAGTACATCAGATACGGTAACTGACAAAACATGTTCAGTACATCATGGGCAGTTGGTGAGTCACATGACCACATGGGCAGAGTTAGCCCTGAGTCGCTGATTGGCCACGGCCGGACCAATCAGCAACGCGGAATTTCCTGGACAGACAGACAGGATAAGACGATTATATAGTAGATATCCAGAAAGGGATATGTGCAATCTTTGTCAAAGTAGATACAATGGGGTCAAATGGCTGTCCAGAGGCATCCAAAACAAGGAGACAATATATGTGGCAAGAACAATCGATGAATACAACATAGAGAAAGAATAAATGCATAATCACAAGGAGGAACATACCCTTAGGAATGAGGTGTCAGAATTCATGCGATATGTGATATATCAAATATCTTAGAACGTGGTATGTCCTGCATGTAGAAATCAGAGTTATACAGTTAGAAAAAATGAAGACCATATGGAGCTTTAGGGAGGAAGGTTTGGTGAAGGAAGCTTTTTATGCGTATTGAAAGTCCTAGGTGTCCCAGTACAATATAACAAAACCCAGTGCAAAGATTTTTTAGAACATCACTATAGTTGTCTATAAATATGTGCTCCGATCCAGAGGGTATTAATGAACAGATTGTCATGTGGTAAGTATATTTAAATACGCATTATTGATGAACAGATTGTCATGTGGTAAGTACATTTAAATACCAGTTGTGATCCAGGCACATTGGATGCTAGCAAGGGAATGGTGTCCTGCTAATTGCTTGGGGCTGAAATGGAAACAATATAATGCGGTATAGGTAAATATTAGGTCAAGCAATAGAATCGGGATATATGATGTTACAATGGTATAGATACAGTACAATGGTATCATTTATTTCTTTGTTGACCTGTGGAAAAGGAGGGGCTGTTAACCTGTAAACACATAGGAGTCCAAACCATAAAAAATGTAAAAAAAAAAAATATAAGGATACTGAAATGAAATGAAAGGAAGAAATGAAAAAAAAGGGGGGGGAATAAAATAAAATTTTTGGTAATATATAGCAAGCTCAGGTATAAAGGGAAGGGGGGGTTGAGAAAAGGGAGGAAAAAAAGGTTTTACCGCCTGAGAAGGAGTGTCTAGAAAGCAATAGTGGAGTCTATTCAGTGGTTCTAGGGAAGGAAGAATAAATCATGTTAGCCAATCAATTTCACGGTTGAGACCTCTGGGATGTAATGTGTCAAGGGTATAAATCCAATAGGTTTCACGTTGTTTTAATAGGCGGACATGGTTACCATCCCTTTTGGGTCTAGGGACTTTTTCGATTATTTGGAACCTTAGTTGTGAGATATTATGTTGAGCCTCTTTGAAATGTGCAGGTAGTGGTAACCATGTCTTCCCGCATCTTATAGTGGATTTGTGACTAGAGATGCTGTCCCTAATTGCCTGAGTGGTTTCACCCACGTACAGTAACCCACAAGGGCATTTTATGATGTACACAACGAAATAGGTCTCGCATGTGAAAAAATCTTTGATAGGATAGGATTTTCCTGTACGTGGGTGAATGACTTCATTGCCTTTAATAATGTTAGAACAACTCATGCAATTCAGGCATGGAAAAGTGCCTGTTCTCAGTCCAGTTAACGTGTGTGTATATGACAGATTGTTAGATCCCATGTTGGCCCTAACTAGTTGAGCCTTAATATTTTGGGGCCTTCTTAGGCACATTAACGTTGGATTGTTGAAGGTAGTGATGTTGGGATATGCCTTAGTCAGGAGAGGCCAGTGTTTACGCATGAGATTATGAATTCTCTGCATAGAGGGATGATGGCCATGTACAAAAGGAAATCGGACTGGCTTTTGTAGAGTGATAATGCTGCTGTCATCAGGGGCCACGGTTGCTTTGGTCATTTCGGTGGTCAGAAGCGTAGAGGAGTAATGTCTGGATGCAAATCTATCTGACATTTCTTGTAGTCTAACCTCCCTTGTAGTTGGGATCTGATACGATCTTGGTAACCTGTTATGTTTTGGTAGCTGAGGAGAGCAGGCAAAAACGGCAATACACCAGAGAGGTTGGAATCTACTGGATTGCAGTACCCTGATTAACCACCACAACTAAAGGCAGCCGTGGAGCGTTCCTACGTTGGCCCTAGACGCCTCGTCACAGCCTGAGAGGATAACTACACCTAAAGATAGAAAGAGGAAAGCTATCTGCCCCGGAGCAGATCCCCAAAGAACATAGGAAGCCCCCAAACATGTAATGGCGGTTAGACAAGAGGAAATACAGACACAGACAGAAAATAGTATGAGCAAATGTTGGGGCTCAATCTGCCTAGACAGAAACGGATAGGAAGGATACTTACTGCAATCCAAAAAACCCTAAAAAAAAAAAAACAACGCTACTAATTGCAAAAACACCTGAGATCACACGACCTCTACCACCTAAATTAGTTCTCTGGTGTAACAAAACTCAGCCGCAGCCACTGAAAAAACTGGAAAAGGCAAATGAACAAACAACAGTGGCCCCAGAGGAACCGAGAGGGGCCCAAGCCCCCCGGGGAGGGGAACCTGGCCAACCTCACAGAAATGCAGAGAAAAATGCAAATGTCAAGACAAAAAACAAAAACAGAAAATATCTTATACTGAGAGCAGGAGAAGAGGCAAGACTCAGCAAGCTTCCAAGTGAATCAGGAAACAACGTTGAGACAGGAACAATTGAACACCGGCAACCATGATGGGGGGAAACCTCCCTTATATCCAGCCAGTCTGTAATTCCTGATTGCCAATCCTCATTGAATGGTTCAGTACTGTTTGTAACCACCAAAGGGAGCTTCTGCTCAGAATTCATTTCTAAAACATTCATAACAGTAACCCTTTTGAATTGAGATCGAGGAAGACTGTGTCTCATCGGCCTAGGGCGATGATGGCGAACCTTGGCACTCCAGCTGTTGTAAAACTACAACTCCCAGCATGCCCTTACAACCTGCAGCAGTTGAGGCATGCTGGGAGTTGTAATTCTCCAACAGCTGGAGTGCCAAGGTTCGCCATCACTGGCCTAGGGTGACAGCTGTCATAGCGAAGAAGGTTGTTACAGTCAGTGGGCTTAGTGTAAATGTCAGTAGTTAGTTTCCCCTGTATGTTCTTATTGATTCTGGTGTCAAGGAAAGTTATAGTCTCTGTGCTGTGAGAAAGTGTAAATTTGAGTTTGTTTCTGATACTGTTAATCATGTTAAAAAAAAGTGAATAGGCTATTCAGGTCCCCAAGCCAGATACAAAAGATGTCATCTATGTATCGGTACCATGCTAAAGCATGTTGTTGGAATAATGGGTTACAATAGATGAAATCTTGATCAAATCTGTCCATATATAGATTTGTATATGCAGGGGCTACATTTGAGCCCATAGCGGTCCCACACAACTGGATGTAGAAGTCATTCTCAAAACTAAAGAAATTATCCCTTAGGACTAAATTCAAAAAGTCTAGGCACAACTCCTGTGAGTTTGGTTCAAGATTGGCTCTGTCAAGTGTCATTGAAACGGCTTGGATGCCATTGTCGTGTGTTATTCTTTCTCTATGTTGTATTCATCGATTGTTCTTGCCACATTTATTGTCTCCTTAATTCTCATTTCTACATGCAGGACATAACCACGTTCTAAGATATTTGATATATCAAAATATCGTATGAATTCTGACACCTCATTCCTAAGGGTATGTTCCTCCTTGTGATTATGCATTTATTCTTTCTGCATTTATTCTTTCTCTATGTTGTATTCATCGATTGTTCTTGCCACATATATTGTCTCCTTGTTTTGGATGCCTCTGGACAGCCATTTGAGCCCATTGTGTTATGAATGTGTTAGAGATGGTTTCTGAGCAGAGGCTCCCTCTGGTGGTTACAGACAGTACTGAACCTTTTAGCGAGGAGTGGCAATCTGGGTTCACTGACTGGTCTGATATAAGGGAGGTTCCCTCCCATGATGGTTGCCGGTGATCAATTGTTCTTGTCTCAATTGTGGTTCATGGTTATTTGGAGTCTTGCCTGCATCTCCTGCTTTCAGATAACATATTTTTTGCTTTTCTTTTTGTGCTTGCTTTTTGCATTGTTTTCTGCACTTTTGTGGAGGTCAGCCAGGTCCCCTCCTGGGGCCTGAGCTCCTCACAGTTTATCTGCAGCTACTGTTATTTGCTCATTTGCTTTTTCCTGTTTTTTCAGCGGCTGCGGCTTGGTTTTTGTTCACACTGATATCTGATTTAGTGGGTGGCGAGATCGTGTGATCTCAGTATTTTTGTAATCAGAATTGTTGGATTTTGTTAGGGTTTTCTGGGTTGCAGAAAGTAAT
>JARQOD010000768.1:37531-125032 GCA_033576555.1 Oophaga sylvatica | reverse complement strand
TTTTTTAGATTGTTTAAAATATTTTTGTATTTAGAAGTGATAGTAAAACTAAAAATTAAAAAAATGGGAATAAAATAAAAGATTTTTAAAAATAATGTGTTGGGGGTTTAAAAGTAATTTTAAAAAATTTTTTATTTAGAAAGGAACCCATGGGAAATTAAATATTATTTAATTTTATTTTTTGATAACTGAAAAAAAAGAAAATAACCTTTTTTCCCATAAGTACTATTCCGTCCATTTTGACCGGGCCCAAATTCCCTTTGGAGGAAATTATTCTTGGGCTCCTCGCCCCGGGGGGGGAGCGCAGCTGATCCCCGCGGTGTAAAATGATTTTCCAGCGCAGTGATGTGTACGGACGGTCCGGCCGTCCCGGACTTAACCCCGGCCCCCCACATCAAAAATGATGCGGTTTCCCGGGGGACAGGGGGGGAAGCGCGGGTGGGTGCTCCCTGCCGCCCCTGAGCCCTCAGGCAGGGGATGTGTTGCGCTGTTCCGAGGGCCCTCCCCCCTCCGGTCCCCGGGGACCCAAGATGGCCCCGGGGCCCTGCGGGAGGGGGGTTTCCCAGTGCCTTGGAGCAGGCGATGGGGAAGCCTGCAGCGTGCCAGTGGATCGCTGGTTGACAGTTGCTGTGCCCTGTCACACCGCGATCTTAAAAACAGTGATGTCCCCCCCTGGGCAAAAAAAAAAGTAAAAAAAAAAAAAAAAGTGGTAAAAAAAATCATAAAAAAAAAAAAATATTCCCCAATAAATTCATTTTTTCCTGTAAATAAAAAAAACAAAACAATAAAAGGACACATATTTGGTATCGCCGCGTCCGTAACGACCCCCCTATAAAACTGTCCCACTAGTTAACCCCTTTAGTGAACCCCTTAAAAAAAAAAAAAAGAAAACGAAGCAAAAAATT
The DNA here is from genome assembly GCA_033576555.1 of Oophaga sylvatica. Lineage (NCBI taxonomy): Eukaryota > Metazoa > Chordata > Amphibia > Anura > Dendrobatidae > Oophaga > Oophaga sylvatica. The sequence continues at coordinate 124,127 of JARQOD010000768.1, read as the reverse complement.
AATGCTTTATCATCATACTGCTGAACAAAAAGTGGAATAACACGCGATCAAAAAGACCGATATAAATAAACATGGTACCGCTGAAAACGTCATCTTGTCCCGCAAAAAACGAGCCGTCATACAGCATCATCAGTGAAAAAATAAAAAAGTTATAGCTCGCAGAATAAAGTGATGCAAAAATAATAATTTTTTATATAAAATTGTTTTCATTCTATAAAAGCGCCAAAACATAAAAAAAATGATATAAATGAGGTATCGCCGTAATCGTACTGACCCGAAGAATAAAACTGCTTTATCAATTTTACCACACGCGGAACGGTATAAACGCCTCCCCCAAAAGAAATTCATGAATTGCTGATTTTTGTTCATTCTAACCTCCCAAAAATCAAAATAAAAAGCGATCAAAAAAATGTCACGTGCTCAAAAATTGTACCAATAAAAACGTCACCTCGTACCGCAAAAAATAAGACCTCATATGACTCTGTGGGCCAAAATATGCAAAAATTATAGCTCTCAAAATGTGGTGATGCAAAAAACTTTTTTTTGCAATAAAAAGCGTCTTTTAGCGTGACAGCTGCCAATCATAAAAATCCGCTATAAATAGTAAATCAAACCCCCCTTTATCACCCCCTTAGTTAGGGAAAAATAATAAAATTAAAAAAATTTATTTATTTCCATTTTCCCGTTAGGGTTAGGGTTGCGGCTAAAGTTAGGGTTAGGGTTGGCGCTAACGTTAGGATTAGGGTTAGGGTTGGGATTACGGTTAGGGGTGTGTTAGGGTTAGGTTTGTGGTTAGGGTTGGGACTAGGGTTAGGGTGTGTTGGGGTTAGGGTTGGAGTTAGAATTGGGGGGTTTCTGCTGTTTAGGCACATCAGGGGCTCTCCAAATGTGACATGGCGTCTGATCTCAATTCCAGCCAATTCTGCGTTGAAAAAGTCAAACGGTGCTCCTTCACTTCTGAGCTCTGCCATGCGCCCAAACAGTAGTTTACCCCTGCATATGGGGTATCAGCATACTCTGGACCACAAGAGTTATTGTGCAATTTGTCCTATTTCTCCTGTTACCCTTGGGAAAATAAAAAACTGGGGGCGACAAAATCATTTTTGTAAAAAAAAAAAAGATTTTTTGTTTTTACGGCTGTATGTTATAAAACTTCTGTAAAGCATTTGGGGCTTCATAGCGCTCACCACACTTCTAGATAAGTTCCTAGATAAGTTCCTTGGGGTCACTTGTGGGGGGTTTCCACTGTTTAGGCGCGTCAGGGGCTCTCGAAATGCGACATGACGCCCCCAGACCATTCCATCAAAGTCTGCAATCCAAAACATCACTACTTCACTTCCGAGCCCAGACGTGCACCCATACAGTCGTTTTCTCACACATATTGGCTATCAGCGTACTCAGGACAAATTGGACAACAAATTTTGGGGTCCAATTTCTCCGGTTACCTTGTGAAAATAAAATATTGGGGGCGAAAAAATCATTTTTGTAAAAAAAAAAAGGATTTTTTATTTTTACGGCTGTACGTTATAAACTTCTGTGAAGCACTTCGTGGTTCAAAGTGCTGACCACACATCTAGATTAGTTCCTTGTGGGGTCTATTTTCCAAAATGGGGTCACTTGTGGGGGGTTTCCACTGTTTAGGCGCATCAGGGCTCTCCAAATGCGACATGACGCCCCCAGACCATTCCATCAAAGTCTGCAATCCAAAACGTCACTACTTCCATTCCGAGCCCTGACGTGCGCCCATACAGTAGTTTACTCCCACATATTGGGTATCAGCGTACTCAGGACAAATTGGACAACAACTTTTGGGGTCCAATTTCTCCTGTTACCCTTGTGAAAATAAAATATTGGGGGCGAAAAAAATCATTTTTGTAAAAAAAAAAAGGATTTTTTATTTTTACGGCTGTACGTTATAAACTTCTGTGAAGCACTTCGGGGTTCAAAGTGCTCACCACACATCTAGATAAGTTCCTTGTGGGGTCTATTTTCCAAAATGGGGTCACTTGTGGGGGGTTTCCACTGTTTAGGCGCATCAGGGGCTCTCCAAATGCGACATGACTCCCCCAGACCATTCCATCAAAGTCTGCAATCCAAAACGTCACTACTTCCCTTCCGAGCCCCGACGTGCGCCCATACAGTAGTTTACTCCCACATATTGGGTATCAGCATACTCAGGACAAATTGGACAACAACTTTTGGGGTCCAATTTCTCCTGTTACCCTTGTGAAAATAAAATATTGGGGGCGAAAAAAATCTTTTTTGTAAAAAAAAAAGAGATTTTTTATTTTACGGCTGTACGTTATAAACTTCTGTGAAGCACTTCGGGTTCAAAGTGCTCACGACACATCTAGATAAGTTCCTTGAGGGGTCTAGTTTCCAAAATGGTGTCATTTGTGGGTGGTTTCCACTGGTTAGGCAGATCAGGAGCTCTCCAAACACGACATGGCATCCAGCCAATTCTGCGTTGAAAAAGTCAAACGGCGCTCCTTCCCTTCCAAACTCTGCCATGCACCCAAACAGTGGTTTACTCCCACATATGGGGTATCAGCGCACTCAGGACAAATTGCACAATAACTTTTGGAGTCTTGTTACCCTTGGGAAAATAAAAATTGGGGTGAAAAGATCAATTTTGTGGAAAAAATATGATTTTTTAATTTTACGGCTCTACGTTATAAACTTGTGTGAAGCACTTGGGGGTTCAAATTGCTCACCAAAGATCTAGATAAGTTCCTTAGGGGGTCTAGTTTCCCAAATGGGGTCACTTGTGGGGGGTTTCCACTGTTTAGGCACATCAGGGGCTCTCCAAATGCAACATGGCGTCCAATCTCAATTCCAGCCAATTTTGGCTGGAAAAAGTCAAATGGTGTCACGGGTGTGTCGCCACGAATATCGTCGCGATTACACAATCTGACTTCGCGCAGCTGAGTTTTTGGTGCTTGGTGTTTTTCGGCAGTGAGGGAGTTAATTTTCTCTCTCTCTGTGCTAGACGAGGCCCGGCCTCGCCCAGCTGCAATTAATGCTGCAGTAATGAGATTCCTTCAAATACCTGCCAGTCTGCTAGCAATGTGTCGGTGAAAGCATTCATGCAGACCAGCAGAGCGGATCGTGGTATTGTGAAGTCTGAAGTGAAGAGTACCTGCTGTGGTTTTTTCCCCTCCTCGCTTTATCATTTATCTACGTACCCGTTGGTGTTCCCTCTGTTTTTGTGGTGTGAGTTTTGTATGCAAGGTGGATTTTAGTTTACCCCTTGTACTGTCTCGTTCGTCTATTACTGTGTTTAGGCATATACCTTCCAGTCCCCTGTGTTGTGATCGGGGTCCTTCTCAGGACTAGATTACTGAAGGTCAGGGATTTGCAGGAGATAGGGTTACGCTGGCGGCCTGGACCTCTGTACCATCAACAGTACCTCCAGGTAGAGGGATTAGTCAGGACCCCAGCTTAGGGTCAGCATAGACCCCGGACCTCCTGTATGCAGTAACAGCGTGACAAATGGTGCTCCTTCCATTCCGAGCTCTGCCATGCGCCCAAACAGTGGTTCCCCCCCACATATGGGGTATCAGCGTACTCAGGACAAATTGGACAACAAATTTTGTGGTCCAATTTCTCCTGTTACCTATGGGAAAATAAAAAATTTGTGACTAAGAGATAATTTTTGTGGGAAAAAAATAGGATTTTTTATTTTCATGCCCGGGCATTATAAACTTGTGTGAAGCACTTGGGGGTTCAAAGTGCTCACCAAAGATCTAGATAAGTTCCTTACGGGGTCTAGCTTCCAAAATGGGGTCACTTGTGGGGTGTTTCCACTGTTTAGGCTCATCTGGGGCACTACAAACGGAACATGACCCCCATCCGCGGCACGGAGAGCAGACAGGAGAGCAGAGCCGGGATTGTCGGTGGTGGTGGCCATCTTCCTGAGGCGGCATGTGCGCAGATAGCGTACTCTGCTTCCTGTGGCTTCAGGAAAATGGCCGCGGGAGGCCGCGCATTCGCAGAGAGAGATCGCGGCGGCCATTTCCTGAAGCCCCAGGAAGCAGAGCACTCTGTGCACGCACCGCCTCAGGAAGATGGCCGCCACCACCGACAAACCCGTCTCTGCTCTCCTGTCTGCTCTCCGTGCCGCGGTGTCACCTCACCACCTGAGGAAGGGACCCTGCTCAGGTGCACGCCGCCCACCACGCCTCTGCAACACCGCACCTCTGCTACAAATCCGGCTCTGCTCTCCGTTCCGCGGCGTCACCACACCTGAGGAAGGGACCCTGCTCAGGTGCACGCCGCCCACCACGCCTCTGTGACGCCACACCTCTGCCACCTCCAGACCACTGCCGCAATCAACCCCCGGTAACTTGTGGTTAACCCGGCTTTCCTTGGACACCAGTCCGTAGCGTCACCTCACCTGAGGAAGGTGAGTATCAGCATCACCGCACCTCTGCCACACCACTGCCGCAACCCCTACTGTACCACCGCCGGCCCTCAGGTACCTTAAAATTCGGACAATAAGACGGTGCTAGGGTTCGAGTTTCCGCTGCTGCACAAGGGGAGTCTCAAACCAGTCCTGCTGCGGTCCCCCATTCGTCTCCGGCCGCAGCGGAGCCTGCTCAGCAGAGACGTCGGTCCCAGCGTCTTGCCCATTCCAGTACTGTGCAGAGACTTACTGCTGCCTCTCCTGGATCTGCTATTATAGCCAGTGCTGGAGCAGACGTCTTTGGGACGAAGTCCTGCGTTTCCCCTTCTGAGCATGCCCAGGGTAAGATCTCTCATTGGAGATCAGGGTCACATGTTCAGGTACTGCAGCAGCTCCTATTGGTCTGCCAGGAAGGTCCTGAAACTGCATGTGTTTTGGGACAGTTTCTCATTGGTCCTTGTTTCTGGCAGGTCCTGTAGCTGTTGCTATAAAAGGGTGGCATGGCTGGGCCGCCATGCGCTAATATCAATCGTCATATGCTTTGCGCCAGTGTGGTCATGCGTGTGTGTGGTTAGGGCCCGGCTGAAATAAGCCCCTAGAATACCAACTTAATCGGTGAGTTTGGTATGCTAGCTGGTCAGGGTCGGTGTCCTAGATGCCCTAGATTACCGGCATAACCGGTGAGGAGTTTGATTGCCGTATTCAGGACCTGGCGTTCAGACGCCATAGATTGCGGGTGTCTCCCGCGAGGACATTAGCGCATGATCACGTTCTATGTTCGCTTAGTAGTCAACTGTGTACCTGGGTGCCTGACAGGACATAGGAGTTTTTCTCAGCGGCTCTGTGACGTAACAGGGTTCGTTTTCAACGCTAGACAGCGCCCTAGTGTGTTTATTTTGCGACTCAGTGGTGTTAAGTGAGTTCACACACATCGCCATATAGCGCTTCGGCACTCCTTCTAGCGGCTCTGTGGAATAACAGAGTTCGCACACATTGCCACAGCGCGTACGGCGTTTATTTTGGCGACTCTGCGGGATAACAGAGTTCGCTTCTTGCGTCATTTTACTAGCATCAGGCTCCGCCTGCACGGTGGACCCCGGGCTGCGAACGCACCTCTTTACATCATATATGTGGTGCGTTCCGCAGACCCTAACATAGTATTAACGCCAGGGTCTGGCTAGTAAAATGGCGGATGACCAGCGTCTACCGCAGTACATCCAGCAGCTGGAGGGTAGGTTGGCGGCTCTTGAGCGCACAACCTCAGCTGTGGATGTTACCGCAGTCGCTGTTCAGGCAGCTAGCGTGGCTGCAGCCAGTTTGTCCTCTGCCACCTCTGCCCCTACATTATCCCACCTCCCGCTTCCTGACAAGTTTGCCGGTGACAGCAAGCAATGTCGGGGATTCGTGAGTCAGTGCTCTATACAGCTCGAGCTTCTGGCTGCACGTTTCCCCACGGATCGGGCACAAGTGGGTTTTGTACTGTCTCTACTCTCGGGCAGAGCGCTGGAGTGGGCAACGCCGCTGTGGGAGCGCGACGATCGTGTGGTGCGGAGTGCTCCTCGTTTCCTGGAGGCTCTTAAAAAGGTCTTTTTAGGACCTCAGGTCACCCATGATACAGCGCTACAACTGCTGGCATTGGCACAGGGTTCGTCTTTGGTCAGTCAGTTTTCCGTCCAGTTTCGGACTCTGGCCTCAGAGCTAGACTGGTCGGATAAAGTTCTCATTCCAGTCTACTGGCGAGGACTGGCTGACCATGTTAAAGATGCTTTGGCTACCAGGGAGATTCCCGGCACACTGGAGAAGCTTATCTCCATATCTACCCGCATCGACCTCCGTTTTCACGAGCGGAGGTTGGAGCGGGCCCAGTGTAGGCAGAGGATTCGGTTGGCTCCCACCTTTGTCACACCTCTCGAATCCTCCGATCTGGCGTCCGAACCCCAAAAGGCCACAGAGGTTCCTCGTGCAGGACCTAAGTCTCGAGTCGTCCGAGAATCTGTGGTCTGTAACCTTTGTCAGCAGACAGGACACTATGCCAACAAATGTCCACAGCGATCGGGGAAGCAATCGCATCTAGTGGTCCTGGGAGGAGGTTCACTAGAGACAGCGGCATTTTCATCCAAGATGACATTTAAAGGGACAGTCACTGTGGACTCTTCCACACTTACAGTCGAGCTTTGTGTGAACTCAGGAGCAGAGGGGAATTTAATGTCATCCACCTTTGCTCGTCGCCACGCAATACATCTGGTAGCGCTCGACAAACCAGTGATTGTCCGGGTAGTGAATGGGTTGACATTGCCCTCGCCAATTACACATCAGACTGTCCCTCTTACTTTGTGTGTACCCCCTTCCCATCAGGAAATTATTTCCCTTCTCGTCCTTCCCGAGGGAATAGACGAAATCCTACTGGGAGTACCCTGGCTCCGTTCCCACTCCCCTCATATTGAGGGGACCTCCGGTAGGATACTGGGTTGGAGTGAGTCATGTAAGGACATATGTGTCAGGGAGTGCATTCAGGTTACCACTACAGAGATACCCACAGATCTTTCACCTCTTCCCAAGTGTTATCAGTCATATGCAGACGTGTTCTCTAAAAAGACTGCGGAGACTCATCGTCCCTACGACTGTCCTATTGACCACTTGCCTGGAGCAGAACCTCCTCGGGGAAGGGTCTATCCCCTCTCTCTTCCTGAGACGGAGGCTGTGTCTCAATATATCCAAGAGAATCTGGCAAGAGGGTTCATTAGGGAGTCGGTGTCACCAGCAGGAGCGGGGTTCTTCTTCGTGCAGAAGAAGAGTGGAGAATTACGTCCGTGTATAGATTACAGAGGTCTTAACGCCATCACCGTTAAGAATAAGTACCCGTTGCCTCTGATCTCTGAGCTCTTTGATAGGCTCCGGGGAGCAAGGGTATTTACTAAATTAGGTCTGCGTGGTGCTTATAACCTGATTCGCATCCGTGAGGGGGACGAATGGAAGACGACTTTTAATACCAGTGATGGGCATTATGAATACCTGGTGATGCCCTTCGGGCTCTGTAATGCCCCAGCCGTTTTTCAAGACTTTGTCAATGATATCTTCCGGGATATGCTTTCCACCTCTGTAGTAGTCTATCTGGATGATATTCTCATCTTTTCTCCAGATATTGACTCTCACCGGAGGGATGTCTGCAAAGTCTTCGACCTGTTACGGGCGAACTCCCTCTATGCAAAGTTGGAGAAATGCATGTTTGAGCAGGAGTCTTTACCTTTCCTGGGCTATATCATCTCCGCCCAGGGATTGGCTATGGATCCTGCCAAACTACAGGCTGTGATGGATTGGCAAGAACCCCATTCTCTTAAAGCGGTGCAGACTTTATGGGGTTCATTAATTACTATCGCCAATTCATTCCCCACTTCTCCACTTTGGTAGCTCCCTTGGTAGCCCTCACCAAGAAGGGAGCCAATCCCAAATTGTGGTCAGAGGAGGTCTCCTAGGCCTTTACTTCAATTAAGTCCCATTTTGCTAGCGCTCCCATCTTACATCGCCCCGAGGTTGATAAGCCTTTTTTATTGGAGGTCGATGCCTCGTCCGTTGGTGCTGGAGCAGTGGAGAATGAGCACCCCAACAACAGGAGAAGATTCACTGGATGGCTCCCTTCTCGGGCTACACCAGCTTCCACTTTTTCCAGCAGTCCAGAAAAATATTTAGAATTGAGAGTCCTCAGTGGTTGATACCTTTTAATGGCTAACTGAAAAGATGGTAACAAATTGCAAGCTTTCGAGACTACTCAGGTCTCTTCATCAGGCTAAACTAATACAAAATCTGAAGAATCACATATTTATACAGAACACAGCACAGAAAAAATGCAATAGCTGAGACAAGTGACGTGAAGCAGAACTGTCATTATGGGAGAGGGATGAACAGTTGTGGCAATAAATATTGGACTAGTTCATAGATAAGGAGTGTGAAAGTTTTATTGCCCTCTGATTGGGTTCTGGTAATGTTTTGTGATGTTCTCACAGGGTCTTTGAAGCAAATTCCTTAATTGATGTAATAGGCCATAAATCCATGTGATAGGTTCATTCCAGCATTGAGAGTGTCAAAGGTCACCATCAATTTGTATTCGCAAACTCTCCTGTGTCTCTGAGATGTGAAATCACCTTTCACTACAAGTAATTTCATGTCCAACATGCTATGACCGGGGATGCAAAAGTGTTTGGCCACAGGTAGATCCATTCTTTTCCCCTTATATTAGATGGTTGTGAGAAATAATTGATATCCGTAAGTGTTGTGAATGTCGCATGGCTCGTATTTCCACTATTGCAAGATCGGAGGTGCAAGGTAGGGAGAGGGACCCAGAATCGTCTCACGCGTCACCCAAACTTAGAACGTCACAGAAAATATCCCGCTTCCTCAACGTTCCCCATGTATAGACAATGGGCTGTTTTACCAAGGCTCCCATATTTTATCAGTTTTCTTCTTTGCCTTGAGTGTGTGTGCCAGAGCCCTTTCATATTGACAGTTCGTGTTCAGTCTGGTCACTATCTCCCCCACCGTAGGGAAGCCCACTCCTTTCCATTTAGCCGTGATAGCTGATCTAACTGCGATCAGAATATGTGACAAAATTCCTCTAATTTCCCAGGGGACATCCATTAATCCGATATGAAGTCTTCCCATACTAGGTGTTATCTCTAAGTGAGTCCCCAAAACATCCCATATCAAACTATCCAGTGCCCCCCATAGTGATTGAAGTTTTGGACAAAACCACGACATGTGACCCAACGAGTCTTCCCCATTGCATCCTCTCCAACATAAAGATGATGATTCAGACCCGAAGTGTACCATCTGTGCTGGGTAGTAGTACCATCTCATGTGTGTCTTTTTAAGCTGCTCTAGGTGGTTTAAACACGACGAAACTCTCTGGACCTCATCCAAACCATCCCGCCAGTCCTGAGGGTCTGTCGAAATTCTTAGATCCTGTTCCCAACGAGTCATATACGTCAGTTTATCATCCAGATCTGGGTCGTTTAGAGCCCTATAAAGTATAGAAACCCCCTTAGAACCGGTCTTAGAGTGGAGAAAGTAACCCATAGCTCTTTTATCCTTAGGTAGAACAAAAAAGGGGATGTCTGTGTAGAGTGGAGTAAATGCTTTATTTGCAAATACTGATAAAATATGGGCCGTAGGTCTGGGAATCTCATAACTAGTTTATCAAAAGGAATTATTACATTATCCTCCAATAGGTCTGCTAGCGATTGAACTCCAGCTGTCACCCAACGTTGAAGGGTAATATATGGAATATGACATTCTAGAGCTCGTAAAGAGATCTCAGTCTTGGAAGTAACAGCAGTTTGGATGCCAAATTCCTCCAACAGTGCATAGTAGCCTCCGATGTTGGTAACTCGGCGACCACAGTGCTTCGCTTAACTACTTCTGTCTCCAGTATCAATCTGGTAGAATGGTTTTGGGCAAGTAAAGCCTCTATTTGCAACCATTTGTGGCCGCTGTCCATGTTCCACCAGTCCCTGAGTCCCGTCAAGACCGCCGCTCTATAGTAGGCTATGAGATTGGGCATGCCCATCCCTCCCATGTCATATTGATAATACAGAAGTCTACTAGACACCCTCGGTCTCATAATTGTACCAAACATAATTATTAGCCAGTCTTTGAAGGGTATTTATGATTTTAGAAGGAATTTTAATTGGGATACACCTAAAATAGTATAAAATTTTTGGAAGGACCTTCATTTTAAAAATATTTATCCTGGCTATCCACGATGCAACAACGTTTTGTAATACCGCCAGCTCCTCCCGCACCGTATTTATCAGTCTAGTAAAATTTACTTCCACCAATTGTTGTGAAAGGGTTAAGGTGATACCCAAATACGTCATTCCTTCCTGCGCCCATTGAAAATGGTATGCCCCTTCCAGTCTTTGCCTAAGAGACAACGGAACAAAAATCGGCAGGACAACCGTCTTAGCTGCATTCAGTTTATAATACGAGATGTTTGTAAATGTTTTGAGATCGGACATAATGGCAAAGAAGGACCTATTCAGATCAGTGTACGGGATAACCACATCATCTGCATATAGACCGATTTTGTGGGAGGACCCCCCCCACCGAGATGCCCGAAATCTCTGAGTTATTTCTAATCTTTTCAGCCAAGGGCTCCATACATAAAGCAAATATGACTGGAGATAAGGGGCAGCCCTGCCGTGTCCCGTTTGTTATAAGGATTCAGAGAGGAAACCAGACGTCAAAACCTTAGCGGAAGGAGTGGAGTACAATGTGTTATGATTTGGTAGCTGAGGAGAGCAGGCAAAAAAGGCAATACACCAGAGAGGTTGGAATCTACTGGATTGCAGTACCCTGACTAACCACCACAACTAAAGGCAGCCGTGGAGTGTACCTACGTTGGTCCTAGATGCCTCGTCACAGCCTGAGAAGCTAACTACACCTAAAGATAGAAAGAGGAAAACTATCTGCCCCGGAGCAGATCCCCAAAGAACATAGGAAGCCCCCAAACATGTAATGGCGGTTAGACAAGAGGCAATACAGACACAGACAGAAAATAGTATGAGCAAACGTTGGGGCCCAATCTTCCTAGAAAGAAAAGGATAGGAAGGACACTTACTGCAATCCAAAAAAACCTAAAAAAAATACCAACTCTACTAATTGCAAAAACACCTGAGATCACACGACCTCTACCACCTAAATTAGTTCTCTGGTGTAACAAAACTAAGCAGCAGCCACTGAAAAAACTGGAAAAGGCAAATGAACAAATAACAGTGGCTCAGATAAACTGAGAGGAGCACAAGCCCCCAGAGGGGACCTGGCTGACCTCCACAGAAGTGCAGGAAAAAATGCAAAAAGCAAGCACAAAATAAAAGCAGAAAATATCTTATCTGTTAGCAGAAGATGCAGGCAAGACTCAGCAAGCTTCCAAGTGAACCAGCAACCAAAGTTGAGACAAGAACAATTGATCACCGGCAACCCTGATGGGAGGGAACCTCCCTTATATAAGACCAGTCTGTAACTCCTGATTGCAAATCTTCACAATCTTCATTGAATAGTTCAGTACTGTTTGTAACCACCAGAGGGAGCTTCTGCTCAGAATTAATTTCTAACACATTCACAACAGTACCCCCCCCTTGAGGAGGGGTCACCGAACCCTCATTTGGGCAACCGGGTCGGTCAGGATGAGCTCTGTGATACGCACGGATCAGTCTCCTAGCATGGATGTCCGAAGCAAACACCCAAGAATTGTCCTCCTGACCATAACCTCTCCACTTAACCAAATACTGGAGTTTCCGTCTAGAAAAACAAGAATCCAATATTTTCTCAACCACATACTCCAGATTGCCCTCAACCAAAACAGGGTCAGGAGGCGCAGCCATAGGAACCACTGGCTCGACAAACCTCTTCAATAAGGACTTGTGGAACACGTTATGGATCTTAAATGTCCCTGGAAGAAGTAAACGAAAGGAAACAGGATTAAGAATCTCCATGATCTTATAAGGTCCAATGAACCTAGGCTTAAACTTAGGAGATGCAACTCTCATAGGGATATTTCTTGAGGACAACCAGACCAAGTCCCCCACTTCAAACCGAGGACCATCAGTCCTATGCCGGTTGGCAAACCGCTGGGCCCTCTCCTGAGAGAGGGACAACCTCTCCACTACCTTGTCCCAAATCTGCTGCATACGCTCCACAACAGAGTCAACACCTGGACAGACAGAAGCCTTCGTCTGTCCCGAAGAAAATCGAGGGTGAAACCCAAAATTGCAGAAAAATGGCGACATCAAAGTGGCAGAGCTAGCCCTATTATTAAGAGCAAACTCAGCCGAAGGCAGAAAAGAGACCCAGTCATCCTGATCAGCAGTCACAAAGCATCTCAGAAAAGTATCCAATGTCTGGTTTGTTCTCTCAGTTTGTCCATTGGTCTGAGGATGAAAAGCCAAGGAGAAAGACAATTGAACACCAAGTTTAGAACAAAAAGTCCTCCAAAATCTGGAAACAAACTGGACTCCTCTGTCAGACACAATGTTCTCAGGAATGCTGTGTAACCGAACCACGTGCTGAAGGAACAAAGGCACCAATTCGGAGGAGGAAGGCAACTTAGGTAATGGCACAAGATGTATCATTTTGGAAAACCTATCACAAATCACCCAGATAACGGTCATTCTCTGAGAAACAGGGAGGTCGGAAATGAAATCCATAGAGATATGGGTCCATGGTCTCTTGGGCACAGGCAATGGCATCAACAAACCACTAGAGCGAGAGCAAGGCTTGGAGCGAGAGCAAGTCCCGCAGGACTGCACAAATTCCCTGACGTCACGAGACAAATAGGCCACCAAAAGGACCGACTAACCAAGTCTCTGGTACCAAAAATTCCGGGATGACCGGCCAACGCGGAACAATGAATCTCAGACATCACACTCTTTTTCCACCGGTCTGGGACAAACAATTTCCCAATAGGGCAGCGCTCGGGTTTATCCTCCTGACACCCTTCCAGAGCCAGTCTCAAATTGGGCGAGATGGCGGAAAGAACTACACCCTCTTTCAAAATAACAGCAGGATCAGATAACTCAGGAGAGTCCGCAAGGAAACTCCTCGAGAGGGCATCCGCCTTAACATTCTTAGTGACAGGAAGAAAGAAACCACAAAATTAAAACGTGTGAAAAACAAGGCCCACCTGGCCTGTCTAGGACTAAGTCGCTTGGCTGATTCCAGATAAACCAGATTCTTATGGTCTGTGAGGACTAGAGTTGAGCGATACTTTCCGATATCCTAAAGTATCGGAATCGGAATGGTATCGCCGATATCACTAAAATATCGGCGATACCCGATACCGATACCGGAAGTCCCATGTAAGTCTATGGGAACAAAATATCGAAATTAAAAAAAAACCATTCTTGCCTTGTTGGTTAATTGTACATGAAGGAAAACAAGAAAGAGTAATGTAGAATGTATTGGGGAAGGTTGAGGAGACATTAAAGGCATAGATGTTTAACCCAATCAAATGGAATAGCATAAATATTTTTTTTTTAAAGATGTTCGGATTGACGAAGAAATTGACAATGTTAACGTTTTTTATATTTTGGCAAATATGTATATTACACAACTTCCATGCTCTTCATCTTCACCTTTTTAACTTTTCACACACTTTCTCCTTCATAATCTTCTGCAGCATCATCTTTTTCATCAAATTATTCTTCATCTTCACCTTCTTTATCTTCTTCTTAAACTTCTTGCTATTCATCTTTGTTAACATTACTCATATTCTTCTTATTAAACTATTATTCTTATTCATATTCTGCTTCATCTTCTTCATCATATTCTTATTTGTGACAGAGAATCCTGTACTTGTAATCTGTCAAAGTATGAATTTTTCATCCTTCCGTTCTTGCTGTCACAAAAGATTTAAATTACAACAGTATTTGTCCGTGTTCAGTTTAGCCTGCAGCAGCAGGCATTTTCCAGGGGCACCACGAGGAGGAACGGACTCACCCCCATACACTGCTTAGTCTTCTTCTGCTTAGAATTTAGAGCATATATTTTGCTCTTCATTTTGGTCTTATACTTCATGTTCTTCTGCTTTTAGATCTTCTGCTTATTGTTCTTGTGTCTCTTGTTCCGTATCTTGTATTTGTAGCACAATCTTGTACCAGCTGATGTTACTGGGACACGGTTACTAAGCAGGAGGTACCTGTGCTCCAAAGCACTACCAAGGACCAGCAGACGTTGCTGGAACTCGGATACCGAGATGGAGGCACCTAGACCAAAGGCACTGCGGAGAACCAGTTGACGGTACTGGAACCCGGAGGGGCAGCAGAAGGAAAAGAGCCAATGGCACAACCGAGGACCAGCTGACGTTACTGGGACACGGTTACTAAGCAGGAGGTACCTGTGCTCCAAAGCACTACCAAGGACCAGCAGACGTTGCTGGAACTCGGATACCGAGATGGAGGCACCTAGGCCAAAGGCACTGCGGAGAACCAGTTGACGGTACTGGAACCCGGACGGGTAGCAGAAGGTACAAGAGCCAATGCAAGTAACGAGGACCAGCTGACTGTGCTGGAACCCGGAGGGGCAGCAGAAGGAAAAGAGCCAATGGCACAACCGAGGACCAGCTGACGTTACTGAACCCCAGTAACACAGGAGCAAGTGTTGACTGTGCTAACAGCACTTCCGAGCAACAACTGGCGGTGTTGGAGCCCAGGGTCAAGGAGGATGTTTAAATACTAGATCAAGTAATTTCCTTGTTACCTGTCAATTTTAAATGTCTATACTTCAAACAAGAGAAAGATAACCTTTACTACCATAAGATGATGATTTCATTTAAACTAATATCTAGATAAATAAAGAATTGACAAACATAAACACATACATTAACATGTTGAACAGCAATGCAAACCACAAAATAAATTAGTTAAGGAATCTGCTATACGGTTGTACATAAAAGCATACAAGTACATATCTGAATCCATTAATGATGGATAAGTAACAGTATGTACACCATTTTTATTGTATAGACAATGAATGTCTGACTTCAAAACATCATCAGCATTACAAGTTATCTGTGACATTACTAAAATGTTACATTTGCTGAATAATGTCACTAAACAGTTTATACAAAATTATACAATTTCCATCATGTAATACTCATAATATGTGGCAATAATCATGTTTATTAACAAACATAACCTTTAAAAAGTGCATAGTGCATAGTGAAAATTGCTATTTATGCCTGACTGTCGACTTGCAAGCATGACAACGGATAGATAAGGTATATATAGATGACACTGCATAGCCACAGATGGTGAATGGCGATGTAATACTGTACCTCAATAAAGTGTGCGTCACTACTACATAATTTTTTTTATATAGCTTTATAAACAGGGTACGTGGATGTATGCTTGCGCCTTTGTTTTGACGCACAGACTGCCTTCCTGCTGAGACGCGTTGGGTAGTGAACAGTTGTGTGCAGTGTTCACTGTAGTCTGAGGTTTTCCTTTTGGAGTGCAGATCACGCTCCAGTTAGTTCTTCAACCACTGCTGGTTGTAGTCTGCTGAGCGTGTGTCACTGGCACATCCTTGAAATTTTTCTCTAATTGTTGCTGCTCCATTCTATTACAAATAAATAAAATCTATTAGTGTGACGCGCTTCCATCCGTATACAATAGATTGGTTGCAAACACTATAGAAGTACACAAAGGGGCCTTTCACACCTACTGAACAGTTGTGTGCAGTGTTCACTGCAGTCTCTGCGGAATAACCACACTTAGGCCTTATAACTTTTCAGACTTTCTTTATCAATCTACCAAGATGAAGAAGGCAGGGAGTAAGGCACGTGGTCGTGGAGTTTCTTCAGGGAGAGGACGTGGGGATTCTGTGGCTGCTGCGGCCCCCAGTGACACAGCATCCACCAGTTTTCCCCGGGCCGTGAGCGTTCCTTTATGCGCACTTTTGTAGGAGCTCGGAGTACCCCCCTGCTGCGGGAAGAACAAATTGAAGCCGTTGTTGTTTGGATCTCAGCCAATGCATCGACTTCAATTGCTTCCACCTCCTCTCAGGACCACAGCACTGTTGGGCAACCATCTGTCTCTTCACCGCCTGGCAAATTGCCCAGGCAGTCAGAGAGTTCTGTACAGGAGCCAGCTGAGTGTCTGCTTCTGTTCTCAGAATCTATTGGCTTGCAAACAGGGGCCCAGCCAAGCAGCATTCTGTAATGTGAAGAAGAGGGAGTATGCAGTGATGCGCAACAGCTGTGTCTCTCTGAATCTGAAGAGGCGGGTGAGACAGTGCCGATGGTCAGCACACCGCAGAACGCATCTGATGATGATGATGAGACCCAGGTGCCAGTTTCTGTTGAGCATGGTGCTGGCCAGACCACCCAACAGCAGGTGTTGGAAGAGGGTAGTGGAGATGATGAGGTCCAATACCCAACATGGCATGAAGAACAGGAAGGTGGTGGGAGCAGCTCAGAGGAATAATAATAATATTTATTTATATAGCGCCATCATATTCCGCAGCGCTTTACAGTTTAGCAGTTTCAGAACACAAGTCATAAGTAACAACGTTAACAATACAATAATTTAAGCTAAATAAGTCGCCCCTGCTCGTGACAGCTTACAATGTACAATGAGATGGGGGAGATACAAAGTATAGGTGTTTATATACAATGGTGCATTTACAATGATGTTCCAGCCATCTTAAGGGACTGAGGGATGGAGATAGTGAATGGGCTAGAGACACACACACACTTACACAGAATACATAGAATGACTTTGATTAGTGAATGTGATAGGCCGCTCTGAACAAATGTGTTTTGAGGGAGCGCCTGAAACCATGCAAATTGTGGATAGTCCTAATTTCTTGGGGTACAGCATTCCAGAGGATTGGCGTAGAGCAGGAGAAGTCTTGGAGTCGGGAGTGGGAGGTACGTATTAGTGCAGAGGTTAGTCGAAAGTCGTTTGCAGAGCGCAGCAGTCGGTTAGGCCGATAGATAGAAATGAGGGAGGAGATGTAGGAGGGGTGCTGCACTGTGGAGAGCTTTGTGGGTGAGAACCAGTACTTTGGTTGAAAGCTGGGAGAGGCCTAGAGAAATGGTTAGTGATAGAAGGAAGATAGAGGAAGACATTGCCCCAACGGTACAAACAGGAGGGAGAGTTAGGCTGCAGACTCGGTTGCCTGTAGCCTCCAGTTTGGCACCTGTTCGGAGCAGTTGTCTTCCAAAAGTCAAAACGTGCGCTCCCAGGACTTGCACTGCGTGGTCCTTTTTTCACACACTTGCACATGATATTTGCTATGTGAAATGCAAGCTGTGTAATCAAAAATTAAAAATAGCTAAAAGTGTCAGTCACCTCAATACCACAAATATGTGGAAACATGTGCGGACAAAGCACGTAGTTGAGTTACAAAGACACACTGGAGATGTAGGCCAACCTACAGCAGCACCTACATCTTCAGGTTGTGTTGAAGCCTCTTCATCGAGCTCACACACAGCTGGTTATGCTTCCTCACAGGATCGCCATGGAAGAACCTCGGCCACTGTTGTCCAGAGACAAACTGTTATTCCACACACAGCAGCAAGTTCCCTGTCATCCTCACACTCCCAGGCCACAAAACAGCCAGCGGTAGCACAGGCATGGGATAAAAGACGGCCATACTCCGCAAACCATGCACGAGCACAGGCTCTGAATGCTGGCATTGCAAAACTCCTGTCCCTTGAAATGCTGTGATTCAGGCTGGTGGAGACAGACAGTTTCCGTAACTGAATATCATTGTCAATCCCACAATACAATGTGCCAAGCCGATTTCATTTCAGCAGGCAAGCCGTCCCTGGTCTGCAAAAGCATGTTGAGGGAAAAATTAAACATGCGCTACTAAAAGCCCTCAGTAGCAAGGTCCACCTGACCACCGATGCGTGGACCAGTACCCATTGTTATGATCTGCTACAACCAGTAAGGAAAGAAGGGAATTCTGTCCCTACAATACAACTAAGCTGAATCCCTACGATGTAACGGGGAACCTGATCCTGCGACCAGACCCGCTAAAGTCCTCATCTAGTGTGAACGAAGACCTATAGTTGCGAGGGAGTAATCCCTACAAGATCTAGGGACTGGGAGAAAAGGTGGACACCTCCTAACATAAATTGTAGCATGGATAATTAAACAGAAAAATAAATACTTTGTGATCCTAACATCAAGCAAAACTCACAGATTAAGGCACCTAAGCACCCGGCTAGCTTAACAGTAGATAATACAATGAAGTCAAGCAAAGCCAGAAGGGCGGAGCCAGACTAAATAGGGAAAAAAGGTCATGTGACCAGCAAACTGAAACAAAACCTAACAAGAGGGTTCTAACACCCATGGCCAGGGACAATACCTTTCCCTCACTGCCCATTGGGTCAATGTTGTGCAGCCGGGTACTGATCTTGCGAGTGGCGCTGTACGTGTTCTGCCAACTCCAAGGATTGCAGGAATCAAGTCTGTACACATTGATTCCTCCTCCTATTCCAGTTCCTCAGAATCATCGCTGCAGGAGCCGTCACGGTCTACCTCCACATGGACCCGTGAACGTTTACCTGTTGCGACCGATATGAGCACAGCCGTGTCCAAATGTCAACAGGCCATCCTGAAATTAATTTCCATGGGGAATCTTAGCCACACAGCGCAGGAGCTCTGTAATGCCATAAAGCAGGAGAGCGACGTGTGGTTTTTGGAAGAGAATCTACAGGCAGGCTTGGTAGTGTGTGACAATGGCCGAAATCTGGTGTCAGCTCTGGGCCTTGGCAACCTCAGTCACATACCATGTCTGTCATATGTGCTCAACTTGGTCGTGCAGAGTTTTTTGAGGGACTATCCGGATCTTGATGCACTGCTGCACAAGGTCCGCCTAGAGTGCGCTCACTTGCGACGTTCCAGCATGGCCAGATTGCTGATTGCAGCTCTGCAACGCAGATTTCACCTTCATGAACATCGCATTATATGTGACGTACCCACCAGGTGGAATTCCTCGTTACATATGTTGGAGCGGTTGTGTGAGCAGCAGCCAACAGTAATGGAGTATCAGCTGCATCAGGCGCAGTCAACTCGCAATTTGCGGCGTTCACACTTCACCACTACTGAGTGGGCCTCTATAATAAGAATAATAATATTATTTATTTATATAGCGCCATAATATTCCGCAGTGCTTTACAGTTTAACAGTTTCAAAACACGAGTCATAAGTAACAACGTTAACAATACAATAATTAAAGCAAAATCAGCCGCCCCTGCTGGTGAAAGCTTACAATCTACAATGAGGTGTGGGAGATACAAAGTACAGGTGTTTATATACAATGGTGTTTTTACAATGATGGTCCAGCCATTTTAAGGAAGTGAGGGATGCATGGAGATAGTGAATGGGCTACACACACAGAATTACACATAGAATGACTTTGATTAGTGAATGTGATAGGCCACTGTGAACAAATGTGTTTTGAGGGAGCGCCTGAAACCATCCAAATTGCGGATAGTCCTAATTTCTTGGGGTAGAGCATTCCAGAGGATTGGCGCAGCGCGGGTGAAGTCTTGGAGTTGGGAGTGGGAGGTACGGATTAGTGCAGAGGTTAGTCGAAGGTCGTTTGCAGAGTGCAGCAGTCGGTTAGGCCTATAAATATAAATAAGGGAGGAGATGTAGGGGGGTGCTGCGCTGTGGAGAGCTATGTTGGTGAGAACCAGTAATTAGAATTGGATCCTATAATGAATGGGCAGCCACTGCCAGTGTAATGAGTGGCGAATAACTCTATGAAGGATATCTGCCACGTTTTGCGTGCGTTTGATGAGTCAACGCGGATGGCGAGTGCAGATGATGCACTAGTCAGCCTGACTGTCCCCCTTATCTGCCTGCTTCAAAAAACACTGCAAGCACTAAGGCATGAGGTTTTGGAAGAGGTGGAGGATGAGGAGTCACAAATTCCATCACCTTCTGGACAGTCAGCGCAACGTGGTTCCTCACAAAGGGCTGGAGGACTTTCAAAGTACCATGCTGTATCAACAATTGAACCTCCAGAGTCGCTGTCTATATTTTCATAACCATTACAAACTTTTAATGTATTTACAAAGCACATAATGTACATTTTTTGTCTATCCTTTTGTAATGCTATTGTGTTTCCATAAACTGATGTTACAGAATTATGATACAAAGTTTTTAAATTTTGAGTTTTAAATTTTGTAAATTTATATGTATTTGAAGGACTTTGTGAGGAGGATGAGGAGGAGTCAATGGAGGAGGAAGACATCGCTCCAGAGGGAGGTAGACAATGCTCTAGTCAGTATGTAGACCAAGGGTGGGGTGATGCACAGCAGGCGGAGATGACGCCTCTTGCAGGGGACAACGTTTCTTGGCCAGTTGGGAGTCTGCAGCACATGGTTGATTTCATGCTGCAGTGGCTGAGAAACGACCGCCGCATCGAACACATTCACACCACGTCTGATTATTGGGTGTACACCCTCCTAGACCCTCGCTACCGGGACAACTTACAAAGCCTCATCACACCGTTGAACCGGGAGCGTAAAATGCGGAAGTACCAAGACACACTGGTGCAATCCATAATGTTCTCCATTCCAGCCGAGAGCACTGCTGCTGCTACTGATTTACAAAGCAGCTCTGTGCGTCGAGGCAGTGGAGACAGCTCTGCAACAAGAGGGAGCACAAGCAGCGCCTCTGCACAGGGCAAGAACAGTATGTTCCAAATGTGTCGAAGTTTTGTGGCAGCGCCACCAATGTCTACACCATCCGAGACGGCTCCAGTCAGCAGGAGGCAACATTTCCGTAAGATGGTGACAGACTACATGTCTTGCCCTCTCAGTGTACTCCCAGATGGCTCTTCCCCATTCAAGTTTTGTGTCTCTAAGCTGGATACATGGCCAGAGCTTAGCCAGTATGCATTGGAGGTGCTGGCTTGATCTGCTGGCAGTGTATTATCGGAGCGCGTCTTTACTGCTGCAGGTGGTGTACTAACAGACCGTTGCATGCGACTATCCTACGATAATGTAGAACGGCTTACTTTTCTGAAAATGAACTAGGCATGGATCTCGCCTGAATTTGCCTGTCCGGTTTCAGATTAACTAACTGGTTGACAACGTTTTCCATGTCTCCTGTTATGTTCATCTTTCTACCACCTGAGCTATACTCCCTGGGCTACAACACTGCCAGTTGCTGCTCAGAAGTGTCGTGTCCACAGACCAATACACAAGCTATAGTGATAGTGGGGTTCAGTAACGCCTGCTGTTCCCCTGCTGTGTGTCCGGCAAAAATTACTGCTACCTAGCTACACATGTTTAAAAAAACATGACATGTTAAAGTGGCTAGTGCTACACATAGATATCAGGCTACACCCTTATTTCTAAGCTGTAAACAAGTGAAACGTCAAATTTAAAACCATTCAATGATTAGTGTTGGTAACAAATCTGTAACTAAATAATTGTGACATATTATGGCAGATATCCACATGTCTAACACAAATGCTAACACAAAAGCATACTTATGCTATAGGGTACTGATGGTGAACCTTCTCACTCCATAACTTTGACCAATCCAACTCACATCATGCCTCAAATGCTGCAATGTTGGAAGTGCATAATGTGGGTTGAACTTTGACAACAGCTGCAGTGCGAAGGTTATCCTTCTGTGTTCTTGGCTTTTAAATAAAAGCATACAAGTAAATATAATAATACATTGTTGATTAAGGGACATGATGTACACCTGTAATATTGTGCAAACAATGGATGTAGGACTATTCCTCTTCAACATTACTTATATTTGTGTCATTTGAAAAAATACATATTTTAGTTAAAAATTAAAAACCCATGTTCAGTAGCTGTGAAAGGCCCGTTTCTGTACTTCTATAGTGTTTGCAACCAATGTATTGTATACGGATGGAAGCGCGTCACACTAATAGATTAGATTTATTTTAAATGGAATGTAGCAGAACCAATTGGAGATAAATGAAAAGGATGAGCCACTGAGACACGCTCAGCAGAGTACAAGCAGCAGTGCTTGAACATGTAACTGGAGCGTGATCTGCACTAAAAAAAGTAAAAAACACAGACTGAAGTGAACACTGAAACACAACTGTCCACAATCTGTGAAAAGCTCCTTTCTGTACTTCTATAGTGTTTGCAACCAATGTATTGTATACGGATGGAAGCGCGTCACACTAATAGATTAGATTTATTTTAAATGGAATGTAGCAGAACCAATTGGAGATAAATGAAAAGGATGAGCCACTGAGACACGCTCAGCAGAGTACAAGCAGCAGTGCTTGAACATGTAACTGGAGCGTGATCTGCACTCAAAAAAGTAAAAAACACAGACTGAAGTGAACACTGAAACACAACTGTCCACAATCTGTGAAAAGCTCCTTTCTGTACTTCTATAGTGTTTGCAACCAATGTATTGTATACGGATGGAAGCGCGTCACACTAATAGATTAGATTTATTTTAAATGGAATGTAGCAGAACCAATTGGAGATAAATGAAAAGGATGAGCCACTGAGACACGCTCAGCAGAGTACAAGCAGCAGTGCTTGAACATGTAACTGGAGCGTGATCTGCACTAAAAAAAGTAAAAAACACAGACTGAAGTGAACACTGAAACACAACTGTCCACAATCTGTGAAAAGCTCCTTTCTGTACTTCTATAGTGTTTGCAACCAATGTATTGTATACGGATGGAAGCGCGTCACACTAATAGATTAGATTTATTTTAAATGGAATGTAGCAGAACCAATTGGAGATAAATGAAAAGGATGAGCCACTGAGACACGCTCAGCAGAGTACAAGCAGCAGTGCTTGAACATGTAACTGGAGCGTGATCTGCACTAAAAAAGTAAAAAACACAGACTGAAGTGAACACTGAAACACAACTGTCCACAATCTGTGAAAAGCTCCTTTCTGTACTTCTATAGTGTTTGCAACCAATGTATTGTATACGGATGGAAGCGCGTCACACTAATAGATTAGATTTATTTTAAATGGAATGTAGCAGAACCAATTGGAGATAAATGAAAAGGATGAGCCACTGAGACACGCTCAGCAGAGTACAAGCAGCAGTGCTTGAACATGTAACTGGAGCGTGATCTGCACTAAAAAAAGTAAAAAACACAGACTGAAGTGAACACTGAAACACAACTGTCCACAATCTGTGAAAAGCTCCTTTCTGTACTTCTATAGTGTTTGCAACCAATGTATTGTATACGGATGGAAGCGCGTCACACTAATAGATTAGATTTATTTTAAATGGAATGTAGCAGAACCAATTGGAGATAAATGAAAAGGATGAGCCACTGAGACACGCTCAGCAGAGTACAAGCAGCAGTGCTTGAACATGTAACTGGAGCGTGATCTGCACTCAAAAAAGTAAAAAACACAGACTGAAGTGAACACTGAAACACAACTGTCCACAATCTGTGAAAAGCTCCTTTCTGTACTTCTATAGTGTTTGCAACCAATGTATTGTATACGGATGGAAGCGCGTCACACTAATAGATTAGATTTATTTTAAATGGAATGTAGCAGAACCAATTGGAGATAAATGAAAAGGATGAGCCACTGAGACACGCTCAGCAGAGTACAAGCAGCAGTGCTTGAACATGTAACTGGAGCGTGATCTGCACTAAAAAAAGTAAAAAACACAGACTGAAGTGAACACTGAAACACAACTGTCCACAATCTGTGAAAAGCTCCTTTCTGTACTTCTATAGTGTTTGCAACCAATGTATTGTATACGGATGGAAGCACGTCACACTAATAGATTTGATTTTTTTCTAATATAATGGAGCTGCACCAATTCCACTAAATAAAATAAAAAAAAAAAAAAAGTGACACGTGCAGATGCCTACAAACAGCGGTGGATGCAGAGCAAACTGCAGCGTCACCTGCACTGTCACACACACACCTTGCACAGAGCTGTTAAAACAACACTGGCAAAATGAAGCTTTACACAGCGGTTGGTAAACTAGCCTGCCTCAAGCACAGTAGTACACAAAATCGCAATATCTAACTGTCCCTCAGAGTCAGCACAGCAGCGTTCTGTCCCTAACTGAGTTCACAGCACAGTGACGCTAAAATGGCTGCGGCGCCTTTTATAGTGCATTCTGACATCATTTCAGCAGCCAATCACAGCCATGCCATTAGTTAAGATGACCGCATCATTACAGGATGTGCCCACACTTCGTAGGATTCCTCATTGGCTGACTAAAATCACATTGCCTCTCAAAGAATTATGGGAACTTCCGATTCCGGTATACGATATGGAAAAAGTATCGGAATTAAGTATCGGAATTCCGATAACGCGAATATCGGCCGATACCCGATACTTGCGGTATCGGAATGCTCAACACTAGTGAGGACCACCACCTGATGTTTGGCTCCCTCCAGCCAATGTCTCCACTCTTCAAAAGCCCACTTCATCGCCAATAACTCCCGATTACCCACGTCATAATTACGTTCAGTTGGAGAAAATTTTCAAGAGAAAAAGACACAAGGGTTACTTTTAGAGGTCTCAGGATCTCTCTGGGACAAAACGGCACCTGCCCCAATTTCAGAGGCATCAACCTCCACCTGAAATGGCAGAGAAACATCAGGCTGCTGTAGAACAGGAGCAGAAGTGAATCTCTGCTTAAGTTCCTGAAACGCAGAGTGTAAGGTTCTGTGTACATGTTCCTGAAACTCAGTTTTTCCGTCAGCCATTTTACTTTCTGTCTTGCTGCAGCTGTCTTGCCCTCAGTCAATATGGAGTTTCCAGCTTGCATGTTCCCGCCCTGATTCTCTCTCTCTTGCTTCTTAAGCAGCCACAGCTGAGCAATCAGTGCTTCAGAATCAAGCCTGCAGTGAACCTGTGACCTGACTCCTGGAAGCCTTGGACCTTGTACTCCAGTTATTTCCTATTGTGGAACTTTGGAACACTCGTGGACTTTGGAACCTTGCTATTTGATAAATCCACGTTTGCATGGACTTATGGTAACAGAGAAGAGATCCTGAACCTGTTGTGAGAGTGATTGCTGAGCTTAAGTTACTCTGGCCTGCTGTGTCTCCTGCTTTTGTATCTGCAAACTGTGTGACTATTATTGCCACTTGTATGAAGTAATGCAAGACCTTCTATATCGAACCTGTGACTCCTGTGTTTTCATCGCATCCAAGCACAAGACACTATATGAACTGTACTCCTTACATTACAAGATTCTGAAGCCAAACGTTAGTGTCTGCTGGGTCTGGAAAGGCTGTGTCTGCTGTAACTGTGGATATCAGATGTCCGGTTGTACTTTCTGTGATGACAGTGGTTGTGACTTCTCACAACCATTCCAGGTGAGCAATTCCCTTAAGTTTTTTTTTCTGCAGTGTTACCACAGGTAAACACTATTGTTTTTTTTTCTTTCCTCTTTTGTGTCTGCTGTAACTGTGGATATCAGATGTCCGGTTGAACTTTCTGTGATGATAGTGGTTGTGACTTCTCACAACCATTCCAGGTGAGCAGTTCCCTTAATTTTTTTTTCTCTCTCTGCAGTGTTACCACAGGTAAACACTATTGTTTTTTTTTTCTTCTCCTCTCCTTCCAGTACTCCTGTCTTAAAAGATCTGGAAAATGGAGGCCCGCATAAAGGAACTTTGCGGAGTGACTGATAACATCCTTGCAGATTTGCAGACTATAAAAACCCGTTTTACAAACCTACAGGACCTCACTAATCACAATTTGCAAGTGTTTGGACAGACTGCCCAGGATTTGCGAGCCAGGATTGAGGTTCTAGAGGAGCAAGTCCAGGCTCCTGCCGTAGCCCCGAGTTCTGGGATTCCTAAGTTGCCCCCTTTTCGTTTTGGCGGTGAACGTGAGAAATTCAGGGGATTTATTAATCAATGCAATCTTTTTTTTTCTGCACATGCTTCACAATTTCCCACTGAACGATCTAAAGTGCTTACTATAATTATGTTGCTTACCAACAAGGCTTTGATGTGGGCAAACCCTCTGATTGAGACTGAGGATGAATGTTTGGATCATCTTGATGCTTTCATTTCAGCCATGGGGCAGGTGTTTGATGACCCCAATCGAGGTGCAACAGCTGAAGCAGCCATGTTAGCTTTACGCCAAGGTAAGCACTCGGTAGCTGAATATGCCTTGGATTTCAGGAGATGGGCCCTTGATACCACCTGGGACAGTTCCGCACAAAAAATCTATTTTTCGAAAAGGGTTATCTCCACTGATTAAGGATGAACTTGCTCGTGCCGACCCTCCCACTGCGTTAGGCGACTTTATTAACTACTGCATCCGTATTGATACTCGTCTGACTGAACGCAGGCAAGAGAGATGGTTCGAAAGCAATCGCACTAACCTTTTCCTACCTTCCTCTCCAGCTAAGGAACCTTTGAGTAGGATCACACGGGAACCTGAACCTGAACCCATGCAGGTAGACTCTTTACAACGACGGGTTAGTGATGCACGCAAGGAACATCGTTTTAAGGAGAATCTATGTTTCTATTGTGGTAAGTCAGGGCACTTCATTATAAACTGCCCCAGCCGTTCTCGTAAGACTACTGCAGCACTCATTCACTGTGAGTGTTGCGAGAGGGGATCTGTTAGGTCCGAGCCTCAGGCTCCAGAGAGATCTGCAGCAACAGATCTTGATTTCTCGGACTTAAACTCCGTTACTTCTGAGGACGTTGACTGTGTAAACGCTGCAATTTTTCAAGTTTCCTCAGCGGTGTCCCAGCTGAGTTGTAAGAAAAACAATTCTCATTGCTTTCTTTCCATCAAACTCTGGGTTGACTCAGCTTGGGTGTCTAGCTCTGCTATGATCGACTCAGGGGCAAGTGGAAATTTTATGGATGTCTCCTTTGCTCTGAAACAGGGGATACGTTCAGTGAAGAAGGCTACTCCAGTACAGATGGAAACTGTGGATGGCTCCCTGCTGACCTCTGGACCAGTGGATCAGGAAACAGAGCCTTTGAGGGTTCTTATGGGTAAAGATCATCAAGAGAAACTGTCCTTTATGCTTATCTCTTCTCCCCACTTTCCCATTATTCTAGGGCTACCATGGCTGCAGGCTCAGAATCCTACCATTAACTGGGAGACCAAGGAATTACACTTTCCAGAGAAACAGATGAGTCCAAAAGTTTCAGCTTGCTCTGTTCCTAAAGGAACCATGTCAGTCCCTGAACTACCAGCTGTATACCAGGACTATGTGGATTTATGTGACAAGAAGAACGCTGACCAGCTTCCCCCTCACCGTCCATATGATTGTCCAATTGAATTATTGCCTGGAGCAGAGATACCTTTTGGTAAGATCTACCCCCTGGCGGGGCCCGAGCTAAAAGCTTTAAAGGATTACATAGACGAAAATCTAGCCAAGGGCTTCATACGCCCCTCTTCATCTCCTGCAGGTGCACCCATCTTCTTTGTAAAGAAGAAAGATGGATCTCTGAGACCCTGCGTAGACTATAGGGAACTCAATAAGGTTACTATTAGAAACCGTTATCCATTGCCTTTAATCCCTGAGTTATTGGAGAGAGTGCGACATGCCAAAATTTTCTCTAAACTAGATCTCCGTGGGGCCTATAACTTAGTCCGTATTAGACCTGGGGATGAATGGAAGACTGCATTCAGGTCACGCTATGGACACTTTGAATATCTAGTTATGCCTTTTGGTCTGAGTACCGCCCCAGCCACTTTCCAACACTTGGTGAATGACATCTTCAGGGATCTCCTAGATACATTCGTGGTGATTTATTTGGATGATATTCTAATTTTTTCTAACTCCACAGAGGAACATCATGGACATGTGAGAATGGTCTTGGAACGTCTAAGACAAAATCATCTTTACATCAAACTTGAAAAGTGTGAATTCCATAGGACCGAAATTCAATTTCTGGGTATGTACTGTCTACACAAGGAATTAGTATGGATGGAAGCAAGACCCAAGCCATCAAGGATTGGCCAAGTCCTAGAAATGTGAAGGAGGTGCAGCGCTTCATCGGGTTTGCCAACTTCTATAGACGTTTCATTAGGAATTTCTCTGAGGTAGTGTCACCTATCACCCAACTTACCCGGAAAGAGTCTAGGTTCTCCTGGACTCCCCAAGCCCAGGAAGCATTTTCCCGTCTAAAAGATAAATTTACCACTGCACCTATCTTAGTACATCCCAACCCCGAACTTGCCTTCATAATAGAGGTGGATGCTTCAGACTGTGCCGTTGGAGCTATACTCTCTCAGAGAACAGGTGAGAAGAATGTCTTGCATCCCTGTGCCTTCTTTTCCCAGCAGTTGTCTTCGGCTGAGAGGAACTACGATGTGGGCAATAGAGAGTTGTTGGCCATTATTGCCGCCTTCAAAGAATGGAGACACCTTCTTCAGGGAGCTGCACAGCAAATAGTCGTCCTGACAGACCATCGTAACCTTGAATTTATCAGGTCGGCTAAGTGCCTGACTCCTCGCCAGGCTCGCTGGAATCTTTTCTTAAACCAATTTAATTTTATCATTTCTTATAGACCAGGATCGCGCAATGGAAAGGCTGATGCACTCTCTAGGATTTATTCAGCAGAGACACGTCCACTTACTCCTCCTAAGACTATTCTTCCTGACTCTAGATTCCTGGGAGTGATTCATAATCAAGACCTACTTAAGGACATCAAGGAAGCATACCATGCGGATTCCTTTTTGGCACAACCCCCAAGGGACGTAAGTCTTGTCTTTAAGAATGGTGTGTGGATTCAGGGACAACGTCTGTATATTCCTGAAACAGTCAGATTAAGAGTATTGCAACTCATTCACGATTCCAAGATAGCTGGGCATAGAGGAATTCTAAAGACACAGGAATTTCTTTCTCGTTTCTTTTGGTGGCCCACTTGCAGGAAGGATGTTTTAAACTATGTCACTTCATGTGAAGTCTGTGCAAGATGCAAAACACCTCGCTCCTCACCAACTGGTCTGTTGCAACCTCTTCCCACCCCGTCCCGCCCGTGGGGATCCATTTCTATGGACTTCATTGTGGAGTTACCAACCTCTCAAGGGAAGAACACCATTCTAGTGGTGGTTGATCGTTTAACAAAAGCAGCTCATTTTATCCCTTGTGTCGGCTTACCCACTGCAAGACAGACATCAGATTTGATGATTAAAAATGTGTTTCGTTTACATGGAGTACCAGATGAGGTTATTTCGGATCGAGGGGTGCAATTCACTTCAAGGTTTTGGCAAAATTTCTGTGCAGCATTGGACATTAAAGTGAACCTTTCTTCTGCTTTTCATCCTCAGACTAATGGACAGACGGAACGAACCAATCAGACCCTGGAGCAGTATCTTCGCTGCTTTATCTGCCACCTACAGGATGATTGGGTGGATCTACTTCCACTGGCTGAGTTCTCTTATAACAACTCTCAGAGCGCCTCCACTAAGCAGTCTCCTTTTTACTCCAATTTAGGTTATCATCCTAATATTCTTCCTCGATTTCCCATAGAAACGCCTTTGCCAGCAGTGGCTGAAAGAATCACGTCTTTACAAAAGAATATGGATCTTCTAAAGGGAAATCTGGAATTGGCTCAGGAAAGGTACAAGAAAGCCGCAGATAAATTTCGTAAACCTGCACCAGCTTTCAAGGTAGGAGACCTGGTCTGGCTGTCAATCAGAAATCTTAAGTTAAGAATTCCATCATCTAAGTTGGGACATAAATACATTGGACCTTATAAAATCAGTAAAATTATAAGTGCTGTCGCTTGTCGTCTTCAACTGCCCAGAACTATGAGAATGCACCCTGTCTTTCATGTATCTCTACTAAAGGCTGCGACACCCAATACGTTTCCTGGACGTTCTTCTCCTTGCCCTGACCCAGTGCTAGTCGATGGTCAGGAAGAATTTGTGGTGGAAAGGATTCTAGATTCCAGGTTGTATAGAAATCAGTTACAATATTTGATTAAATGGCAGGGCTACCCAGTGGAGGACAATTCATGGGAACCAGTCAATAACGTTAATGCTCCTCGCTTGCTCCGTCAGTTTCATCAGAGGTACCCACACAAGCCTGGTCTGAGGTCATCCGGAGGTTGTCCCTAAGGGGGAGTAATGTAAGGTTCTGTGTACATGTTCCTGAAACTCAGTTTTTCCGTCAGCCATTTTACTTTCTGTCTTGCTGCAGCTGTCTTGCCCTCAGTCAATATGGAGTTTCCAGCTTGCATGTTCCCGCCCTGATTCTCTCTCTCTTGCTTCTTAAGCAGCCACAGCTGAGCAATCAGTGCTTCAGAATCAAGCCTGCAGTGAACCTGTGACCTGACTCCTGGAAGCCTTGGACCTTGTACTCCAGTTATTTCCTATTGTGGAACTTTGGAACACTCGTGGACTTTGGAACCTTGCTATTTGATAAATCCACGTTTGCATGGACTTATGGTAACAGAGAAGAGATCCTGAACCTGTTGTGAGAGTGATTGCTGAGCTTAAGTTACTCTGGCCTGCTGTGTCTCCTGCTTTTGTATCTGCAAACTGTGTGACTATTATTGCCACTTGTATGAAGTAATACAAGACCTTCTATATCGAACCTGTGACTCCTGTGTTTTCATCGCATCCAAGCACAAGACACTATATGAACTGTACTCCTTACATTACACAGAGACTGCTTCAGGAGGCCAATTCACCACATCAGAACCCTTTTTGGTCAAATTAGTCAATGGTTTAACAATAACAGAGAAATTACCAATAAATTTACGATAAAAATTGGCAAAACCCAAGAATCTCTGAAAAGCCTTTAATGAAGTAGGTTGGACCCAATCACAGATGGCCTGAACCTTGACCGGGTCCATTTCAATAACAGATGGGGACAAAATGAATCCCAGAAATGAGATCCTCTGTACTCCAAAAAGACACTTTGATCCCTTCACATGCAGAGCATTCTCTCTCAAAATCTGGAACACAGTCCGAACATGTTTCACATGAGAGTCCCAGTCATTGGAAAAAATCAAGATATCATCCAAATAAACAATCAGAAATTTATCCACAAAATCCCTGAAAATGTCATTCATGAAGGACTGGAAGACGGAAGGAGCATTAGTGAGCCCAAAGGGCATCACTAGGTACTCAAAATGCCCCTCTGGGGTATTAAATGCCGTCTTCCATTCATCCCCGTGCTTAATGCGAATAAGGTTATACGCCCCCCTGAGGTCAAGCTTGGTAAACCAAGTAGCACTTTTCACCCTGGAAAACAGGTCAGAAATCAAGGGTAACGGATATTGATATTTCACAGTGATATTGTTCAAGAGACGATAATCAATACACGGCCTTAATGAACCATCCTTTTTGGCCACAAAGAAAAAACCGGCACCCAAGGGTGAAGAGGATGGTCTGATATGACCCTTCTCCAATGACTCCTTGATATTAGACCGCATAGCGTCATTTTCAGGTACAGACAAGTTAAAAAGGCGACCTTTAGGGAATTTACTACCAGGCACTAATTCAATAGCGCAGTCATAGCTCCTATGGGGGGCAAGGATGCAGATTTACTTTCGCTAAACACATCAGAAAAATCAGTCAAAAAGTCAGGAACATCCTGAGCCTGGGGAGAGGCAGAAAAAACAGGAGTGTTGGCATTAACACATTGGCAGCCCCAACTGGTTACAGACACAGATTTCCAATCCAAAACAGGATTATGAGACTGTAACCAAGGGAAACCTAGTACAATATTGTCATGCAGATTATACAGCACCAGAAATTTGCAACTCTCCTGATGATCAGGTTCAACCCTCATTATCACCTGAGTAGAGAACTGGGGTTTATTCTCAGCCAAAGGGGTAGAATCAATCCCCAGTAGGGGAACAGACTTCCGTAGGGGTATCAAGGGAAACCCACAATGTTTAGCAAAATCAAAATCCATCAGGTTAATAGCTGCTCCCGAATCAACAAAAGCCTGAGCAGAAAATGTGGACAGGGAGCAAATCAGGGTAACAGTCAACAGAAATTTAGTCTGAACACTACCCAAGACAACTGAGCGTGCAAAACGTCTTCCCCGCTTAGGGCAGACTGAAATAACATGAGAGGCGTCACCACAGTAGAAACATAACCCATTGCGTTTTCGAAACTCATGACGCTGTGCCCCAGAAGCCACTCTGTCACACTGCATGGGTTCAGAAGCTGGTTCACAAGGCAACACTATTCCACGCATACCTCTACGCTCACGCAAATGTCTGTCAATTTGAATCGCTAATGACATAGAATCATTGAGACCAGAGGGAGCAGGGAAACCCACCATAACATCTTTTAAATTCTCTGACAGACCCTTCCGAAAAAGGGCTGCCAAAGCATCATCATTCCATTTGGTCAGGACTGCCCACCTTAGGAATCTCTGACAGTATAACTCAGCGTCCTCAAGCCCCTGATTTAATGCCAACAAGGCTTTTTCAGCTTGATCAGTGACATTAGGTTCATCATACAATAACCCCAGAGCCAGAAAAAATGCATCAACATTACTCAAAACAGGATCCCCAGGTGTCAGGGAAAAAGCCCAATCCTGAGGATCGCCGCGCAGGAGAGAGATGACAATTTGAACCTGCTGTGCTGCGTTCCCTGAGGACTTAGGTTTTAAGGCAAAAAACAACTTACAGTTATTTTTGAAATTCAGAAATTTAGCTCGATCCCCTAAAAATAAATCTGGCATGGGGATCCTAGGTTCCACAACCGGCAACCCTGCAAGATAGGTAGCAATACTCCGAACTTCAATGGCAAGCTGATCCACACGGCCAGACAACTGTGCAAACTCCATTGAGAGAAAAAAAAATCCTCAGCACCCAGAGAAAAAGAGGGAAAAAAAAAAAAATCTCTGACAACTCTGACAACTTTTTTTTTTTCACACTATTTTTCCCTTCTGTGAGTACCATATAATTTTCAGTTTGGCCGGTGATACTGTTATGATTTGGTAGCTGAGGAGAGCAGGCAAAAAAGGCAATACACCAGAGAGGTTGGAATCTACTGGATTGCAGTACCCTGACTAACCACCACAACTAAAGGCAGCCGTGGAGCATACCTACATTGGTCCTAGACGCCTCGTCACAGCCTGAGAAGCTAACTACACCTAAAGATAGAAAGAGGAAAACTATCTGCCCCGGAGCAGATCCCCAAAGAACATAGGAAGCCCCCAAACATGTAATGGCGGTTAGACAAGAGGCAATACAGACACAGACAGAAAATAGTATGAGCAAACGTTGGGGCCCAATCTTCCTAGAAAGAAAAGGAAAGGAAGGACACTTACTGCAATCCAAAAAGCCCTAAAAAAATACCAACTCTACTAATTGCAAAAACACCTGAGATCACACGACCTCTACCACCTAAATTAGTTCTCTGGTGTAACAAAACTAAGAAGCAGCCACTGAAAAAACTGGAAAAGGCAAATGAACAAATAACAGTGGCTCAGATAAACTGAGAGGAGCACAAGCCCCCGGAGGGGACCTGGCTGACCTCCACAGAAGTGCAAGAAAAAATGCAAAAAGCAAGCACAAAAATAAAAGTAGAAAATATCTTATCTGTTAGCAGAAGATGCAGGCAAGACTCAGCAAGCTTCCAAGTGAACCAGGAACCAAAGTTGAGACAAGAACAATTGATCACCGGCAACCCTGATGGGAGGGAACCTCCCTTATATAAGACCAGTCTGTAACTCCTGATGATTGCCAATCTTCACAATCTTCATTGAATAGTTCAGTACTGTTTGTAACCACCAGAGGGAGCTTCTGCTCAGAATTCATTTCTAACACATTCACAACAACAATGCGTTAATCGCAGACAGAATAGGTCCTTTTAGTCCAAATTTAAGCAAAACACTTTTAAGGTATCCTCAGTGCACCCTATCAAACGCTTTCTCTGCATCTAGCGACAGGAGTGCACTGGAGAGGCCGCTCAACTCTGCCACTTTAATCAGATCCAACATCCTCCTCGTACCGTCTTTAGCTTCCCTACCAGCTACAAAACCAACTTGATCCGAGGATATCAGGGAAGGAACGACACTATTTAGTCTAACAGCCAAGAGCTAAGTAAAGATCTTTACATCACTATTCAAAAGTGCTATTGGTCTAAAATTACCTGGAGAATCAGGGGTCTTTCCAGGCTTAGGCAATGTGACGATCGTAGCCTCCAAATTAGGTACTGCTACCTTTCTCAAGTCTCTCCAGGAATTGTATAACCTAATAAGGTATGGGGTAAGAATTTTTTGGAAACTACGATAGTACTCGTTAGCTATGCCGTCTGGGCCAGGGGTCTTATGACATTTGGGTGAATCAATAACATCTTTCAGTTCTAGTTCTGTGAAGGGGGCATTCAATAATTGTAACTGTTCCCGGGAAACCTTCTGGAGCTTCAAATCACTCAAATATTGATCAATATCTGACTGTTGTGGCTGTGGGGTATCAACATCATCTTTTAAGTTATATAAAGATTTATAGTATGCAGCAAGGACTGCAGCTATGTCCTTCGGACTTCTGGCTATCAACCCTTTCGAGTCCCGTATATGATCTATTCTGGATTTAGCAGCCCTTTTCTTGACCCGCCTGGCCAAAACGGCTCCCGGCCTATCTCCCATGGCGCAGTGACTAAGTTGGAACTTGCAGAGGTTATATTCATATTTTGCCAGCAGATCAGAGCGCAGTTTAAATCTGAGCTGATATATGGCCTCAGTAGTAGCCGGGGAGGGGGAGGTTTTATTTAATATTTCTAGATTTTTCAACTCAGTCAGGAGGTCAGTCCTGTGTTGCTCCCTCTTTCTTTTCAATTGTGACGCTTGTTGTAAGAAGACTCCTCGTATCATCGCTTTGTGCGCAGTCCATGAAGTCTCATCAGAAACTGTGCCATTATCGTTTAATTCAAAATAAGATGTCAATTCTGCTGTTGCTTTTGTCATTATAGAGTCATTCAATAATAAAGAGGTGTTTAGTCGCCATTGTGGTGTTAGGTTGAATTGGTGAGCAAGATGTACACGTAGATAGATCGGTGTGTGGTCAGACCACGTAATCGTTCCAACTTCCGCAGATATACATCTATTTAGAACTCTATTGTCTACTAGGAATAAGTCAATCCTACTGTAGGACCCATGTCGGAGAGAAGGAAAGGTATAGTCCCTTTCACTGGCGTGAGAGTATCTCCAGAAGTCGTGCAGACCAAATTCATGGATCAACTTGCCCAAATCTCTCCGAGGGCGACCCGATCTAGATGAGCAGTCTAAGGTACCATCCATTGGCATGTTGAAATCCCCACATACAATAACCTCCCCTTGTTTAAGTGTTGAAATAGTAGAGAGGACTTTTCGCACAAATGGGAGCTGGGCAGAATTTGGGGCGTATAGTACTGAAATCGTATGAGGGATCCCGTTCAATGTGCACACCAACACCAAGTATCTAACCATAGAGTCTGCACACATCTGAATGTTCTGGAAGGCCACCGAATTTTTTATCATAATACAGATTCCTGCTTTCTTAGTCTGTGCATTTGCAAAGAATATATGGGGAATTGTGCCTGATGCAATCTATGATTATCGACTGCCAGTAAATGTGTCTCTTGCCGACACACAATGTCTGCCTTCGATTTCCTCTCCTCCCTCCACAACATAAAGCATTTGGCAGGTGAATTTAACCCTTTCACATTCAACGAGAGAAATTGTAAACTCATATTTACACCTAAAGAAGGAAATTGCTATGAGCAGCATGCAAAAATCAAATTTTTTCTCTCACCCCCCTCCCCATTCCACCCCCCCGCACCACCCCACATGAGCCATTCACTGAAAAAGGCACATATATCCATAGAACAAACAGCAGTTACGTTAATAGAGGAAATATACCTCAGGTTAAATTGAAGAAGAAAAAAAAACAGATAAAAAACAGTAAAAAGAAAGAAAAAACACAGCGGGAAAAAGTCCGCAGAAAAAAACATATAGAAAACTTCAGTCAAAAAGTTAATTCTTCAGACAAAAGTCTGACCACGGGGTCCTGTGAGATTTTCAAATCTCGCCGTCACTCAGCAAGATTTCTCACAGTCCAGAGGATCACCAACTAGACGGCTTCCGCCGAACGAGAAAAAAAACAGTCAGCGATCCTCCAACAGCTCCCTCTCAGCCAGGATAGCGTCCTCGCCTCTCTTTCAGGTTGATACCCATTCCTGCGCAATTTTCTTGCCTTTAGTAGGTTGTCTAGGAGCATGGGCAATCTTCCAGGATGTCAATTTCTCTTCCGCTTGCTTGGGGGTAAAACATGCTACCACGCCACTGTCACGGTGTATGAGTAGTTTTACTGGGTTGAATCCCCATCTATACCGTACGCCGACCTCTCTCAATGCCCTGCACACGTGGGTAAATTCTCTTCTCTTTGCCAGGGTAGCTGCAGAAATGTCTGGGAAGACCTGCAGATTTTGAAATTCCTCAGGCAGCCTGGGAGTTTTCCTTAGTTGGTATAAGAATATGTCCTTCGTAGTGAAGAAATTAATACGTGCCAAGGTATCTCTAGGCAGGGTAGGATCTACGTGTCTGGGCTTCGGTATTCTATGAATCCTGTCCACCATTAATTCATTAGGGGCAACCTCAGGTAATACAGCCACCAAGAATCGTCGCATGAACTCAGATAGATCTTTATCTGGAACTTCTTCAGGGATTCCCCTCAGCCTCACATTGTTATGTCTGGATCTGTCTTCTAAGTCATAAATTTTATCAGTGACCCAAGACATCTCTTCCCTGAGTGTATCATTTTCCTCTACCAAGGCATTGATCTTTTGGCATATTCTTCCATCTTGTTTTCAATGTGGGAAGTGCGATCCCCAATGGAAGTAATCTCCCCTTTCATCTTCTGCAGCACTGCCTGCATATCCTCCCTCATAGAGGAATGAATTGCATCCAAAATATCTTGCATATCTGCTTTTTTTCATTGGAGCTGTGGGCTTATTATCCCTGCTGCTATGTCTCACAGTCTCTGCTTCCCTTCCCCCCGAGCTTCTGGAAGATTGTGAAGAGGCTGCAGGAGAAGCAGGCGCCATCTTACTCACTGTTCTTGTTGTTTGTCCTGTTATGTTTCGGTAGCTGAGGAGGACAGGAACAACAGCAGGGCAGCCGAACACCTGAGATGGGTTGCAGATTCCTAATCTAACGACACAACTAGAGGTAGCCGTGGAGCTATGTTGATCCTAGACGCCTCGTCACAGCCTGAGAGATAAGTACACCTAAAGGCAGAAAGATGAAGACTATCTGCCCCGGAGCAGATCCCCAAAGAAAATAGGTGTAAGGTTCTTTGTCTCTGTTGACATGTTCTTTGAAACTCAGTTTTCCGTCGGCCATTTTGCTTTCTGTCTTTCTGCAGCTCTTGCCCTCAGTTAATATGGAGTTTCCAGTTTTCATGTTCCCGCCCTGATTCTTCCCTCTTGCTTCTTAAGCAGCCTCAGCTGAACAATCAGTGCTCCTGAATCAAGCCTCAGTCAGTCTGTGATCTGACTTCTGGAAGCCTTGGACTTGTACTCCAGCTATTCCCTACTGAGGAACCTTGGAACACTTTTGGACTCTGGAAACCTGCTGTTTGGTGAATCCATGTTTGCAGAGGAATTACGGTACAGAGAAGAGATCCTGAACCTGCTTTGGAGAGTTATTGTAGTGCTTGAAGTTACTCTGGCCTGCTGTGTCTCCTGTTGCTGTTCCTGCAAACTGTGTGAACTTTTCAGCATGCTTGTATGAAGTAATACAAGTCATTTCATTTCAACCTATGTCTCCTGTGTTTTCCTCGCACCCAAGCACAAGACGCTATAGGAACTGTACACTATACATGACAAGATTCAGGAGCCCATGTTTAGTGTCTGCTGGGTCTGGGAAAGCCATGTCTGCTGTGACTGTGGATATCAGATGTCCGTTTAATACCTTATGTGATGACAGTGGTTGTGACTTCTCACAACCATTCCAGGTGAGCGCATTCCCTTAAAATTTTACTCTGGAGTGTTACCACAGGTAAACACTATTGTTTTTTTTTTCCTTTCCTCTTCTCCTTCCAGCACCTCTGCCTTAAAAGATCTGGAAGATGGAGGCCCGCATAAAGGAACTTTGCGGAGTGACTGATACAATCCTTTCAGATGTACAGACTTTAAAAACCCGTTTTGCAAGCCTACAGGACCTCACTAATCATAATTTGCAAGTGTTTGGACAGACTACCCAGGAATTGCGAGCCAGGATTGAGGCTCTAGAGGAACGAGTCCAGGCTCCTGCCATAACCCCAAGTTCTGGGATCCCCAAATTACCTCCTTTTCGTTTTGGCGGTGAACGTGAGAAATTCAGGGGATTTACTAATCAATGCAATTTATTTTTCTCTGCACATGCTTCACAATTTCCCACTGAACGATCCAAAGTGCTTACTATAATCATGTTGCTTACCAATAAGGCTTTGATGTGGGCAAACCCTCTGATTGAGACTGAGGATGATTGTTTGAATCACCTTGATGCTTTTATTTCAGCCATGGGGCAGGTGTTTGATGACCCCAATCGAGGTGCAACAGCTGAAGCAGCCATGTTAACTTTGCGCCAAGGTAAGCGTTCAGTAGCCGAATATGCCCTGGATTTCAGGAGATGGGTTCTTGATACCACTTGGGACACTTCCGCTAAAAAATCTATTTTTCGGAAAGGGTTGTCTCCACTGATTAAGGATGAACTTGCTCGTGCCGACCCTCCCACTGCGTTAGGTGACTTTATTAACTATTGTATCCGTATTGATGCTCGTCTGACTGAACGCAGACAAGAGAGATGGTTCGAAAATAATCGCACTAACCTTTTACTACCTCCCTCCTCAGCTAAGGAACCTTTGAGTAGGATCACAAGGGAACCAGAACCTGAACCCATGCAGGTGGACTCTTTACAAAGAAGGGTTAGTGATGCACGCAAAGAACATCGTATAAAGGAAAATCTATGTTTCTACTGTGGTAAGTCAGGGCACTTCATTATAAACTGCCCCAGCCGTTCTCGTAAGACTACTGCAGCAGTCATTCACTGTGAGTGTTGCGAGAGGAGCTCTGTCATGTCCGAGCCTCAGGCTCCAGAGAGATCTGCTGCAAGAGATCTTGATTTCTCGGACTTAAACTCTGTTAGTTCTGGGGACGATGACTGTATAAACGCTGCAATTTTTCAAGTTTCCTCAGCGGTGTCCCAGCTGAGTTGTAAAAGAAACAATTCTCATTGCTTCCTTTCCATCAAACTCTGGGTTGACTCAGTCTGGGTGTCTAGCTCTGCTATGATCGACTCAGGAGCAAGTGGAAATTTTATGGATATCTCCTTTGCTCTGAAACAGGGGATACGTTCAGTGAAGAAGGCTACTCCAGTACAGATGGAGACTGTGGATGGCTCTCTACTGACTTCTGGACCAGTGGATCAAGAAACAGAGCCTTTGAGGGTCCTTATGGGTAAAGATCATCAGGAGAAAATGTCTTTTTTGCTTATCTCTTCTCCCCACTTTCCCATCATTCTAGGGCTACCATGGCTGCAGGCGCAGAATCCTACGATTAACTGGGAGACCAAGGAATTACACTTTCCGGAGAAACAGATGATCAAAGAGTTTCAGCTTGCTCTGTTCCTAAAGGAACCATGTCAGTCCCTGAACTACCAGCTGTATACCAGGACTATGTGGATTTATGTGACAAGAAGAACGCTGATCAGCTTCCTCCTCACCGTCCATATGATTGTCCAATTGAATTATTGCCCGGAGCCGAGATACCTTTTGGTAAGATCTACCCCCTAGCGGGGCCCGAGCTAAAAGCTTTGAAGGATTATATAGACGAAAATTTAGCCAAGGGCTTCATACGCCCCTCTTCATCTCCCGCAGGTGCACCCATCTTCTTTGTGAAGAAGAAAGATGGATCTCTGAGACCCTGCATAGACTATAAGGAACTCAATAAGGTTACTATTAGAAACCTTATCCATTGCCTTTAATCCCTGAGTTGTTGGAGAGAGTGCGGCATGCCAAAATTTTCTCTAAACTGGATCTCCGTGGGGCCTATAACTTGGTCCGTATTAGACCTGGGGATGAATGGAAGACTGCTTTCAGGTCACGCTATGGACACTTTGAATATCTAGTTATGCCTTTTGGTCTGAGTACCGCCCCAGCCACTTTCCAACACTTCGTGAATGATATCTTCAGGGATCTCCTAGATACATTTGTGGTGATTTATCTGGATGATATTCTAATTTTTTCTAACTCCACAGAGGAACATCATGGACATGTGAGAATGGTCTTAGAACGCCTAAGACAAAACCATCTCTACATCAAGCTTGAAAAATGTGAATTCAATAGGACCGAAATTCAATTTCTGGGGTATGTACTATCTACGCAAGGGATTAGTATGGATGGAAGCAAGACCCAAGCCATCAAGGATTGGCCAATTCCTAGAAATGTGAAGGAGGTGCAGCGTTTCATCGGGTTTGCCAACTTCTATAGACGTTTCATTAAGAATTTTTCTGAGGTAGTGTCACCTATCACCCAACTTACCCGGAAACAGTCTAGGTTCTCCTGGACCCCGCAAGCTCAGGAAGCATTTTCCTGTTTAAAGGATAAATTTACCACCGCACCTATCTTAGTACATCCCAACCCCGAGCTTGCCTTCATAATAGAGGTGGATGCTTCAGACTGTGCCGTTGGAGCTATACTCTCTCAGAGAACAGGTGAGAAGAATGTCTTGCATCCCTGTGCCTTCTTTTCCCAGCAGTTGTCTTCGGCTGAGAGGAACTACGATGTGGGCAATAGAGAATTGTTGGCCATTATTGCCGCCTTCAAGGAATGGAGACACCTTCTTCAGGGAGCTGCACAGCAAATAGTCGTCCTGACAGACCATCGTAACCTTGAATTTATCAGGTCGGCTAAGTGCCTGACTCCTCGCCAGGCTCGCTGGAATCTTTTCCTAAACCAATTTTATTTTGTAATTTCTTATAGACCAGGATCGCGCAATGGAAAGGCTAATGCACTCTCTAGGATTCATTCAGCAGAGACACGTCCACTTACTCCTCCTAAGACTATTCTTCCTGACTCTAGATTCCTGGGAGTGATTTATAATCAAGACCTACTTAAGGACATCAAGGAAGCATACCATGCGGATTCTTTGTTGGCTCAACCCCCAAGGGACGTAAGTCTTGTCTTTAAGAATGGTGTGTGGATTCAGGGACAACGTCTGTATATACCTGAAACAGTCAGATTGAGAGTATTGCAACTCATCCACGATTCCAAGATAGCCGGGCATAGGGGAATTCTAAAGACACAAGAATTTCTTTCTCGTTTCTTTTGGTGGCCCACTTACAGGAAAGATGTCTTAAACTATGTCACTTCATGTGAAGTCTGTGCAAGATGCAAAACACCTCGCTCCTCACCAACTGGTCTGTTGCAACCTCTTCCCACCCCGTCCCGCCCGTGGGGATCCATTTCTATGGACTTCATTGTGGAGTTACCAACCTCTCAAGGGAAGAACACCATTCTAGTGGTGGTTGATCGTCTAACAAAGGCAGCTCATTTTATCCCTTGTGTCGGCTTACCCACTGCAAAACAGACATCAGACTTGATGATTAAGAATGTGTTTCGCTTACATGGAGTACCGGATGAGGTCATTTCGGATCGAGGGGTGCAATTCACTTCAATTATTTGGCAAAATTTCTGTGCAGCATTGGACATTAAAGTAAACCTTTCTTCTGCTTTTCATCCCCAGACTAATGGACAGACAGAACGAACCAATCAGACCCTGGAGCAGTATCTCCGCTGTTTTATCTGCCACCTACAGGATGATTGGGTGGATCTACTTCCACTGGCTGAGTTCTCTTATAACAACTCTCAGAGCGCCTCCACTAAGCAGTCTCCTTTTTACTCCAATCTAGGTTATCATCCTAACATTCTTCCTCGATTTCCCATAGATACGCCCTTGCCGGCAGTGGCTGAAAGAATCACTTCTTTACAAAAGAATATGGATCTTCTAAAGGAAAATCTAGAATTGGCTCAGGAAAGGTACAAGAAAGCAGCAGATAAATTTCGTAAACCTGCACCAGCTTTCAAGGTAGGAGATTTGGTCTGGCTGTCAACCAGAAATCTTAAATTAAAGATTCCATCGTCTAAATTGGGACATAAGTACATTGGACCTTATAAGATCAATAAGATTATAAGTGCTGTTGCTTGTCGTCTTCAACTGCCCAGAACTATGAGAATCCACCCTGTCTTTCATGTATCCCTACTAAAGGCTGCAACACCCAATACGTTTCCTGGACGTTCTTCTCCTTGCCCTGACCCAGTGCTGGTCGATGGTCAGGAAGAATTTATGGTGGAAAGGATTCTAGATTCCAGGTTGTACAGAAATCAGTTGCAATATTTGATTAAATGGCAGGGCTACCCAGTGGAGGACAACTCATGGGAACCAGTCAATAATGTAAATGCTCCTCGCCTGCTCCGCCAGTTTCATCAGAGGTACCCTGACAAGCCTGGTCTGAGGTCATCCGGAGGTTGTCCCTAAGGGGGGAGTAATGTAAGGTTCTTTGTCTCTGTTGACATGTTCCTTGAAACTCAGTTTTCCGTCGGCCATTTTGCTTTCTGTCTTTCTGCAGCTCTTGCCCTCAGTTAATATGGAGTTTCCAGTTTTCATGTTCCCGCCCTGATTCTTCCCTCTTGCTTCTTAAGCAGCCTCAGCTGAACAATCAGTACTCCTGAATCAAGCCTCAGTCAGTCTGTGATCTGACTTCTGGAAGCCTTGGACTTGTACTCCAGCTATTCCCTACTGAGGAACCTTGGAACACTTTTGGACTCTGGAAACCTGCTGTTTGGTGAATCCATGTTTGCAGAGGAATTACGGTACAGAGAAGAGATCCTGAACCTGCTTTGGAGAGTTATTGTAGTGCTTGAAGTTACTCTGGCCTGCTGTGTCTCCTGTCGCTGTTCCTGCAAACTGTGTGAACTTTTCAGCATGCTTGTATGAAGTAATACAAGTAATTTCATTTCAACCTATGTCTCCTGTGTTTTCCTCGCACCCAAGCACAAGACGCTATAGGAACTGTACACTATACATGACAATAGGAAGCCCCCAAACATATAATGGCGGTTAGACAAGATGAAAATACAAACATAGGCAGAAAATAGACTGAGCAAACGCTGGGGCCACAAGCTGACTAAATAGGATAGGACAGGAGAGATTACTTTCTGCAACCCAGAAAACCCTACAAAAATCCAACATTTCTGATTACAAAAATACTGAGATCACACGATCTCGCCACCCACTAAATCAGATCTCAGTGTGAACAAAAACCAAGCCGCAGCTGCTGAAACAACAGGAAAAAGCAAATGAGCAAATAACAGTGGCTGCAGAAAAACTGTGAGGATCTCAGGCCCCAGGAGAGGACCTGGCTGACCTCCACAAAAGAGCAGAAAACAATGCAAAAAGCAAGCACAAAAAGAAAAGCAAAAAATATCTTATCTGAAAGCAGGAGATGCAGGCAAGACTCCAGCAAACTTCCAAATGAACCAGGAACCACAATTGAGACAAGAACAATTGATCACCGGCAACCATCATGGGATGGAACCTCCCTTATATC
The DNA here is from genome assembly GCA_033576555.1 of Oophaga sylvatica. Lineage (NCBI taxonomy): Eukaryota > Metazoa > Chordata > Amphibia > Anura > Dendrobatidae > Oophaga > Oophaga sylvatica. The sequence goes on along the minus strand of JARQOD010000768.1, from coordinate 80,685 downwards.
AGACCAGTCCGTGATTCCAGATTGCCACTCCTCGCTGAAAGGTTCAGTACTGTCTGTAACCACCAGAGGGAGCCTCTGCTCAGAAACCATCTCTAGCACATTCACAACAGTACCCCCCCCCCCTTGAGGAGGGGTCACCAAACCCTCACTTGTGCAACCAGGCCAATCAGGATGAGCTCAGTGATAGGCACGGATCAGTCTCCTAGCATGGATGTCCGAAGCAAACACCCAAGAATTGTCCTCCTGACCATAACCTCTCCACTTAACCAAATACTGGAGTTTCTGTCAAGAAAAACGAGAATCCAATATTTTCTCAACCACATACTCCAGATTGCCCTCAACCAAAACAGGGTCAGGAGGCGCAGCCATAGGAACCACTGGCTCGACAAACCTCTTCAATAAGGACTTGTGGAACACGTTATGGATCTTAAATGTCCCTGGAAGAAGCAAACGGAAGGAAACAGGATTAAGAATCTCCATGATCTTATAAGATCCAATGAACCTGGGCTTAAACTTTGGAGATGCAACCCTCATAGGGATATTTCTTAAGGACAACCAAACCAAGTCCCTCACTTTAAACCGAGGACCATCAGTCCTATGCCGGTTGGCAAACCGTTGGGCCTTCTCCTGAGAGAGAGACAACCTCTCCACTACCTGGTCCCAAATCTGCTGCATTCGCTCCACAACAGAGTCAACACCCGGACAGACAGAAGCCTCCGCCTGTCCCGAAGAAAATCGAGGGTGAAACCCAAAATTGCAGAAAAATGGAGACAACATTATTATTAAGAGCAAACTCAGCCAAAGGCAAAAAAGAGACCCAGTCATCTTGATCAGCAGACACAAAACATCTCAAATAAGTCTCCAAGGTCTGGTTTGTTCTCTCGGTTTGCCCATTGGTCTGAGGATGAAAAGCAAAGGAGAAAGATAATTGAACACCAAGTTTAGAACAAAAAGTCCTCCAAAATCTGGAAACAAACTGGACTCCTCTGTCAGACACAATATTCTCCAGAATGCCATGTAACCGAACCACATTCTGAAGGAACAAAGGCACCAATTCGGAGGAGGAAGGTAACTTAGGTAATGGCATAAGATGTATCATCTTGGAAAACCTATCACAGATTACCCAGATAACAGTCTGTTATGACCTGGTAGCTGAGGAGAGCAGGCAAAAGAACAAATAACAGTGGCTCCAGAGGAACTGAGAGGAGCCCAAGCCCCCCGGGGGAGGGGGGGAACCTGGCTAACCTCACACAAATGCAGAGAAATATGCAAATGGTAAGCACAAAAACAAAAAAACAGAAAATATCTTATCTGAGAGCAGGAGAAGAGGCAAGACTCAGCAAGCTTCCAAGTGAACCAGGAAACAACGTTGAGACAAGAACAATTGATCACCGGCAACCATGATGTGAGGGAACCTCCCTTATATCCAGCCAGTCTGTGATTCCTGATTGCCAATCCTCATTGAATGGTTCAGTACTGTTTGTAACCACCAGAGGGAGCTTCTGCTCAGAATTCATTTCTTAAACATTCACAACAGTACCCCCACCTTGAGGAGGGGTCACCGAACCCTCATTTGTGCAACCAGGTCGGTCAGGATGAGCTCTGTGATATGCACGGATCAGTCTCCTAGCATGGATGTCCGAAGCAAACACCCAAGAATTGTCCTCCTGACCATAACCTCTCCACTTAACCAAATACTGGAGTTTCCGTCTAGAAAAACAAGAATCCAATATTTTCTCAACCACATACTCCAGATTGCCCTCAACCAAAACAGGGTCAGGAGGCGCAGCCATAGGAACCACTGGCTCGACAAACCTCTTCAATAAGGACTTGTGGAACACGTTATGGATCTTAAATTTCCCTGGAAGAAGTAAACGAAAGGAAACAGGATTAAGAATCTCCATGATCTTATAAGGTCCAATGAACCTAGGCTTAAACTTAGGAGATGCAACTCTCATAGGGATATTTCTTGAGGACAACCAGACCAAGTCCCCCACTTCAAACCAAGGACCATCAGTCCTATGCCGGTTGGCAAACCGCTGGGCCCTCTCCTGAGTCAACACCTGGACAGGCAGAAGCGAAGCTCTGTCTGTCCCGAAGAAAATCAAGGGTGAAACCCAAAATTGCAGAAAAATGGAGACATCAAAGTGGCAGAGCTAGACCTATTATTAAGAGCAAACTCAGCCAAAGGCAAAAAATAGACCCAGTCATCTTGATCAGCAGACACAAAGCATCTCAGATAAGTCTCCAATGTCTGGTTTGTTCTCTCAGTTTGTCCATTGGTCTGAGGATGAAAAGCCGAGGAGAAAGACAATTGAACACCAAGTTTAGAACAAAAAGTCCTCCAAAATCTGGAAACAAACTGGACTCCTCTGTCAGATACAATGTTCTCAGGAATGCCGTGTAACCGAACCACGTGCTGAAGGAACAAAGGCACCAATTCGGAGGAGGAAGGCAACTTAGGTAATGGCACAAGATGTATCATTTTGGAAAACCTATCACAAATCACCCAGATAATGGTCATTCTCTGAGAAACAGGGAGGTCGGAAATAAAATCCATAGAGATATGATTCCATAGTTTCTTGGGCACAGGCAATGGCATCAACAAACCACTAGAGTGAGAGCAAGGCTTGGAGCGAGAGCAAGTCCCGCAGGACTGCACAAATTCCCTGACGTCACGAGACAAAGTAGGCCACCAAAAGGACCGACTAACCAAGTCTCTGGTACCAAAAATTCCGGGATGACCGACCAACACAGAACAATGAATCTCAGACATCACACTCTTTTTCCACCGGTCTGGGACAAACAATTTCCCAATAGGGCAGCGCTCGCGTTTATCCTCCTGACACCCTTCCAGAGCCATTCTCAAATTGGGCGAGATGGCGGAAAGAACTACACCCTCTTTCAAAATAACAGCAGGATCAGATAACTCAGGAGAGTCCGCAAGGAAACTCCTCGAGAGGGCATCCGCGTTAACATTCTTAGTGCCAGGAAGAAAGGAAACCACAAAATTAAAACGTGTGAAAAACAAGGCCCACCTGGCCTGTCTAGGATTAAGTCGCTTGGCTGATTCCAGATAAACCAGATTCTTATGGTCCGTGAGGACCACCACCTGATGTTTGGCTCCCTCCAGCCAATGTCTCCACTCTTCAAAAGCCCACTTCATGGCCAATAACTCCCGATTACCCACGTCATAATTACGTTCAGTTGGAGAAAATTTTCGAGAGAAAAAGGCACAAGGTTACTTTTAGAGGTCTCAGGATCTCTTTGGGACAAAACAGCACCTGCCCCAATTTCAGAGGCATCAACCGCCACCTGAAATGGCAGAGAAACATCAGGCTGCCGTAGAACAGGAGCAGAAGTAAATCTCTGCTTAAGTTCCTGAAACGCAGAGACTGCCTCAGGAGGCCAATTCACCACATCAGAACCCTTTTTGGTCAAATCAGTCAATGGTTTAACAATAACAGAGAAATTACCAATAAATTTTCTTGGCAAAACCCAAGAATCTCTGAAGAGCCTTTAATGAAGTAGGTTGGACCCAATCACAGATGGCCTGAACCTTGACCGGGTCCATTTCAATAACAGATGGGACAAAATGAATCCCAGAAATGAGATCCTCTATACGCCAAAAAGACACTTTGATCCCTTGACATACAGAGCATTCTCTCTTAAAATCTGGAACACAGTCCGAACATGTTTCACATGAGAGTCCCAGTCATTGGAAAAAATCAAGATATCATCCAAATAAACAATCAGAAATTTATCCACAAAATCCCTGAAAATATCATTCATGAAGGATTGGAAGACGGAAGGAGCATTAGTGAGCCCAAAGGGCATCACTAGGTACTCAAAATGCCCCTCTGGGGTATTAAACGCCGTCTTCCATTCATCCCCGTGCTTAATGCGAATAAGGTTATACGCCCCCCTGAGGTCAAGCTTGGTTCACCCTGGAAAACAGGTCAGAAATCAAGGGTAACGGATATTGATACTTCAGAGTGATCTTATTCAAGAGACGATAATCAATACACGGCCTCAATGAACCATCCTTTTTGGCCACAAAGAAAAAACCGGCACCCAAGGGTGAAGAGGATGGTCTGATATGACCCTTCTCCAATGACTCCTTGATATAAGATTGCATAGCATCGTGTTCAGGTACAGACAAGTTAAAAAGGCGACCTTTAGGGAATTTACCACCAGGCACTAATTCAATAGCGCAATCGTAGCTCCTGTGAGGGGGCAAAGATGCAGATTTACTTTCACTAAATACATCTGAAAAATCAGTCAAAAAGTCAGGAACATCCTGAGCCTGGGAGAGGCAGAAAAAACAGGAATGTCGGCATTAACACATTGGCAGCCCCAACTGGTTACAGACACAGATTTCCAATCCAAAACAGGATTATGAGACTGTAATCAAGGGAAACCTAGTACAATAATGTCATGCAGATTATACAGCACCAGAAATTTGCAACTCTCCTGATGATCTGGTTCAACCCTCATTATCACCTGAGTAGAAAACTGGGGTTTATTCTCCGCCAAAGGGGTAGAATCAATGCCCAGCAGGGAAATAGACTTCCGCAGGGGTATCAAGGGAAACCCACAACGTTTGGCAAAGTCAAAATCCATCAGGTTAATAGCTGCTCCTGAATCAACAAAAGCCTGAGCAGGAAATGTGGACAGGGAGCAAATCAGGGTAACAGTCAACAGAAATTTAGTCTGAACACTACCCAAGACAACTGCGCATGCAAAACATCTTCCTCGCTTAGGGCAGACTGAAATAACATGAGAGGCATCACCACAGTAGAAACATAACCCATTGCGCTTTCGAAACTCATGACGCTGAGCCCCAGAAGTCACTCTATCACACTGCAAGGGCTCAGAAGCTGGCTCACAAGGCAACACTATCTCACGCATACCTCTACGCTCACGCAAACATCTGTCAATTTGAATAGCCAACGACATAGAATCATTGATACCAGAGGGAGCAGGGTATCCCACCATAACATCCTTTACCTTCTCTGACAGCCCCTTCCGAAAAAGGGCTGCCAAAGCATCATCATTCCATTTGGTCAGGACTGCCCACTTTCGGAATTTCTGACAGTACAACTCAGCGTCTTCAAGACCCTGATTTAATGCCAACAAGGTTTTTTCAGCTTGATCAGTGACATTAGGTTCATCGTACAATAACCCCAGAGCCAGAAAAAATGTATCAATATCATTCAAAACAGGATCCCCAGGTGTCAGGGAAAAAGCCCAATCCTGAAGATCGCCGCGCAGGAGAGAGATGACAATTTCAACCTGCTGTGCTGTGTTACCTGAAGACTTAGGCTTTAAGGCAAAAAAACTTACAGTTATTTTTGAAATACAGAAATTTAGCCCGATCCCCCAAAAACAAATCTGGCATGGGAATCCTAGGTTCCACAACCGGCAACCCAGCAAGATAAGTAGCAATACTCCAAACCTCAGTGGCAAGCTGATCCACACGGCCAGACAACTGTGCAAACTCCTTTGAGAGAAAAAAAATCATCCTCAGTACCCAGAGAAAAACAGGAAAAACTGCAACAGACAGAAAAAAAAAAATCTCTGACAACTCTGACAACTTTTTTCTTTCCACACTATTTTTCCCTTCTGTGAGTACCATATAATTTTCAGTTAGGGCCGGTGATACTGTTATGTTTCGGTAGCTGAGCAGGACAGGAACAACAGCAGGGCAGCCGAACACCTGAGATGTAGGTAACTGATGGGTTGCAGATTCCTAAACTAACAAAACAACTAGAGGTAGCCGTGGAGCGTTCCTACGTTGATCCTAGACGCCTCGTCACAGCCTGAGAGATAACTACACCTAAAGGCAGAAAGATGAAAGCTTTCTGCCCCGGAGCAAATCCCCAAAGAAAATAGGAAGCCCCAAACATATAATGGTGGTTAGACAAGATGAAAATACAAACATAGGCAGAAAATAGACTGAGCAAACGCTGGGCCACAAGCTGACTAAATAGGATAGGACAGGAGAGATTACTTTCTGCAACCCAGAAAACCCTACAAAAATCCAACAATTCTGATTTCAAAAATACTGAGATCACACGATCTCGCCACCCACTAAATCAGATCTCAGTGTGAACAAAAACCAAGCCGCAGCCGCTGAAAAAACAGGAAAAAGCAAATGAACAAATAACAGTGGCTGCAGAAAAACTGTGAGGATCTCAGGCCCCAGGAGGGGACCTGGCTGACCTCCACAAAAGAGCAGAAAACAATGCAAAAAGCAAGCACAAAAAGAAAAGCAAAAAATATCTTATCTGAAAGCAGGAGATGCAGGCAAGACTCCAGCAAACTTCCAAATGAACCAGGAACCACAATTGAGACAAGAACAATTGATCACCGGCAACCATCATGGGAGGGAACCTCCCTTATATCAGACGAGTCTGTGATTCCAGATTGCCACTCCTCGCTGAAAGGTTCAGTACTGTCTGTAACCACCAGAGGGAGCCTCTGCTCAGAAACCATCTCTAGCACATTCACAACATTGTCCCCTTTGGATGAAAGCCTCCAATCTCGCCTGGGATCCTCTTTTCTGGGACCTTCTCCTGGTCATCATGGGCCTGGGTATTCCGCTGCCACCGGTTGTTAGGTAAAGAGGTTTTGGGACGATGTTGTTTGCTGCTTTGTGCTGGTTTTAATCCTGGCTGGCTGGAGCTATGTAATTAAGCTGCTGCCACCTTGTCTTGCAGGCCACACCCCCAAGAAGAATATGTGGTTTTGATGAATACTGTACAGTTTTCTCTGTTCCAAATGTAGGTTTCTATAGCAACGGCGTTAACAGTTTATTACCTTTTGCGCATGCGCTGAGACCTTATCGATCTATGTCTCCGATTGACCAATTGTCATATAAAAAGGTACCTTACCAACGTCTATCCACCCCTGGACGAAGCATTTCAATGCGAAACGCGTGTCGGGTGTGGTGGACGCCCGATCTATAAGGTAAACATGTGTTACAAGTATCTATAGGCATTATGCCTGATTATATGTGCATCCTTATGTGTGCCTCCATATGTGATTGATTTTTATATGCATCTGTTTACTTGCCACCAATGTAGATGTGCGTCTCATTAGCACTTAAGGGATCTGCTTATCAGTGATTACGCAAGCATGGGATGATTGCTCCCTGGGTGTTTTTCTTTAAAAAAAACTCCACTTGGAGTGTGTATACATACTTAATTAGGGGTTGGCTGATTCCCTTCTTTGCTGTTTGAGGACACCCATATTGTGTTTTTGACATACATACTTATATATTGGAGTGTACCCTTATATATATGTGCCCCAAGAGAGGCCAGCGCAGGTCTCCAGTGGGGGGCAGGGTGCAGAGGCAGAGCCCTTCCCTGCCCCAAATGTAACACCAAAAAAATAATTGGAGCCAGGGAGCCCAGGAGGTGCTGCTGCTCCTGAGCCCAGGCAGAGCTTACTGAGTGGGGTCTGCTCTGCGGCTCTTAAAGGGGCGGCAGCACTCCTGGGAAAAAACAATGTGGGGCAGATCACTGATCAGCCAGGGACCCCCGCAGGTAAAAAAAAAGATTATGCAAAAAAAATAACATTGATAATTTTGATGAATTGGCTGAGGTGAATGTTATGAGTGAGGTGAGTAACATGAGTGACAGGGATGTGGGAGTGGATGTGGGAGTGGATGTGGGAGTGAATGCGGAGGGAGTGAGTGTTGGTGTAAGTGGGAGCATGGGCGGTGAGGGAGGGGCAGGCCCATCTGGCCACCCAGCCGTGAGACCCCGTACTTTTGCGGGGGTCACGGCTGGGGCTCCGGGGGAGTTCTCGGGGGGTCTCCTTGCCTCCGGACTCTGGGGACGGCGTTTTGCACGGCCGTTTTCTGGAGGCCCTTAAAAAAGGAGAGCGGTCGGTCAATGTAGAGGGAAGAGAGGTGGACCTGTCTTTCTGGTTGGAGACACATGGCCTGGCCGCCTTCCAAGATAGAAGGGAGGGGGAAACAATTTGGTCCCTCCCGACAGCCGGGCAAGGGCCGGCCAGGAGGAATGTAGTCCGTCTTCGTTGGAGGGGCGGTGAAGCTTGCCCACCCAGGATTAGGGTGGTGGAGCTTCTCCTGAAGATGGGCTTCAGGGCGACGGACATCTTTGCCCTGATTCATCACCCGTATAGCCGCTGCCCTCACTCCTTTACCAATGCCGCGTCAGACCCGGTGGGTGGAGACCATGAGGGGACAACCCCAGGCGGCGCGACCTCTGCTATGGCAGGTGGTGGTGGCAGGAGAGGAGCTAAGGGGCCAGTGAGGAAGGATAAGGCCAATACAGGTCCCTCTTACCAGAGGAGACAGGAAAAGTGCCACGGGGTGAGGGGCGGGGAGAACCTCAGGCAACTGGGGTGATGCCTGCCCCCCCATCTAGGCCGGTGGCCGGGGTCTCTGAGGCCCCAGGGGAGGAAGAGGTATGCGAGGAGATCAGGAGGATGGAGAGGGAGTAAAACCTGACTGACTCAGACAACTCCTCCCAATATGAAAGTGTGAATGAGGAGGTCACGGATCAGCCTACAGTAGAGAGGGGTGATAAAAAGCGTACCGGAAGGAGGAAGAAGAAGGTGGTCAAGCCTTCCAAACCTCCTCCCCCGACAGTAAGTATGCCAATGGAAAGGCTCACCGGCTCCCCTCTGAACACCCTCTCCAACCAGTACCAAGCTCTCGACCACCCTGCTGACACGGGGGTCGGGGGCGAGGGGCCGGCAGTGCCATCTGGGGGGCCTTCAGGGGATGGCGGGGTCCGTCCCCAGGGGACTCCGTTTCATCTGGGGGGGACAAACCTGGAGCCCGGAGGCAAGGAGACCATGGGGATGGATACCTCGTCTTCCCTAAAACGGAAGGGATCAGACCCCTCTTCGGAGGGGAAAGATGGGGAAGACGGGGTGGGGAAGAAGAAGGCCATCTAACCCAATCACCCACGATGGCGGAACTCACCCCGTTGACTCTGGCGTCCATTAATCTCGCCAGTATTAAGTCAGATGCGGCCTGATTTACGGCCTTTGATTTTTTCACTCGATTTGAGGCTGAAATTTTGTTTTTGCAAGAGACCAGACTAACAGACATGGGGGCCATCCATAAAGCCAGGAGGGAGTGGAGGTGTGGGCCCTCATACTGGTCTCTTGCGGCCGAGCCTTATAGCGGGGTGGCGGTCCTTTTTAAGACCGTGGAGGTGGAATACTGATGGGTTATTGAGATAGAAATGGGGAAGTGCCTGGTCTTAGACGTGTTCATGAGGGGACAGGAGCTTCGGCTCATAAACATCTATGGTCCACAATCCAGGTGGGACCGTAAATGTCTCTTCATGAAGATCAAGCCCTTTCTTTTTACGAGCCGGCAGTTGGTCTTCGGTGGGGATTTTAACACCATTATGAGATCCCCTGATAGGGGGGGGTCCCGGAGGCCACCTGGCTTATGATAGTAAAGCATTAAATAGTATAGCTAGCGAAGCTCGCCTGGTGGATGTCCAAATCCGGCACACCCCGGGTCACGGGGGTTTCACCTTTCATAGAGGTAGCTGTAGGTCTAGGATAGATAGTTTTTTTTTGAAGGAGGATGCCATCTTTTCTGCAGTGTCCGCCGTTGAGGTGGAATTCTCCAATCACTTTTTAATTTTCTTTTCTCTGAATGTTACAGAGACACCCCGGATGGGAAGAGGGCTGTGGAAGCTGAATTCATCCCTCTTGGAAGAAGCGGAAGTGAGACAGTCCTGTGAGAATTTTTTCAGAGGGAGGTACCGCTTTTGGATCTCTGTAGCAGTAAGTCTGAGTGGTGGGAGATCTTCAAAGAGACGGTGGCAGGGTTCTTCCATCAGCTCTCGAGCCTCAGGAGTCTGAACAGGCACCGCTTGTATCAGGCCTTGAGGAGGAAACTGAGCAGCTCGTCTCGACTGAGGGTGACCGTGAGGAGATCTCCAGGGTGAAGTCTTTGCTCAAGAGGTGTCAGTATGATAGGCACACATCTTTGGTTTTTGAGAGGGATTTCGGGAGGTACCGCTTGCCCGACCCTTACAGAAACTGTAAGATGTCAGTGAATTGTAAGTAAGATGGTGACAGGACTGATCGACAGTACGGGTTCCCTGAACCAATCCAAATCAGGGATCCTGGAGGTGGTCAGATCTTTTTTACTCATGCCTTTTGGGAAAGAGGGATCTGGATCGAGACGGGATGTCGGCTTTCCTGGCTGAGACCATTCCTGAGCCAGGAGATGACCCCTCTCTTGATGTTTTGGTAGAGGCAATCAGGGAAGAGGATGTGAGACTCGCCATTGAAGGGCTTCGGCCCAAAAAATCGCCAGGTCCGGATGGCTTAACATCCGAGTTTTACAAGACCTTTAGGGACTCCTTGGTCCCCTCTTGACTGAGATGTTTAATGAGTGCCTTTCCTCGGGCGCTCTTCCCAGCTCAATGAGGAGGTCAGCCCTGATTATCCTATCAAAGAGTAAGGACTCATCCCGTATTGAGAATTGGCGTCCCATAGCGCTTCTCAATGTGGACCCGAAGGTTCTGGCAAAGGTGCTGTTTAATCGGCTGGTGAAGTTTGCACCCCGGCTCCTTTCCGGGGCTCAGCACTGCTCTGTTCCAGGCCGCAGTACTTTTAGTGCTGTGCTTGGTGTCTGAGAGGCAGTGGAGCAGGGCAGTGCTGGTCACTGGAAGGGGTACTTGCTGTCCTTAGATCAAGCGAAGGCCTTTGACTGGGTGAATCACGAGTACCTCTGGTCTGTCCTTTTGAGGTATGGTCTGCCAGTGAGGTTTGTAAATTGGTTAGAGACCTTATACCAGGGGGCTGAGACTTTTCCACTCGTGAATGGTTGGGTTGGTCACCCTTTTGAGATGAGTTCCGGGGTCAGCCAGGGTTGCCCTCTGAGCCCACTTTTACACATGTTCGCGATCGATCCCTTCTTGAGGAGGGTAGATCATGGACTGTTGGTGGGAGTCGGGATGGACCGGGCGGAGCCGGGGGCCACTCTGAGGGTGGTAGCGTACGCTGACGACGTCTCCCTCTTTGTGTCCTCGAGAGAGGAGGCAGATTGAGTCATGTCTGAGGTCGAGCGCTACTCGGAGGCGTCCGGGTCCATGATCAACCGGGAAAAATGCGAAAGTCTCTGGCTGGGAGGGGGAGATCCTAGTTTTGATCTCCCGGACACCCTTCCAGGGCCCCAGACCTCCGCCCAAATCCTAGGCATCGAATTTGGCCCCGGGGACTACCCCCAGCAAAATTGGGAGGGCAGACTGGAGACCGCAGCCCAAAAGGTGGACCAGTGGAAGGGTTGGTCTTTAACCCTGAGGGAAAGGATCAACTTGGCCAAAGGCTTTCCGCTTCCCTTGTTAATATACCTGGGCAGTGTCTGCATCTTTCCAGAACCTCTCTGGACACGGGTCTATAGCCTGTTCTTCCAGCTGTTATGGGGGAACAGGCTTAACCTAATTAAGAGAGAGGTCACGTACCGTACGAGGAGACTAGGTGGGTTGTGTATGGTCAACCCAGTGGTGTTTCTGATAAACACCTTTCTTAAGATCAATGTTGCCAACCTCTATTCAGAGAGGGCTCCTCCATGGGTATTCTCCTGCAGGGGTTGGTTTCGGCCTTTCTTCCAGGAATGGGAGATAGGAGGGCAGATGAAGGAGCAGCGCACACCACACGGACATCTCCCGGCTTATGCTACCCCGGTTCTGAAGGTGATCTGTCGGTGGGGTCTGGGAATGTGGGAAATCAGGACCATGTCGAGGAAATTCCTTGACATCAGGGTTCTGTTGACCCATTTCCAGAAGCCCCTGGTGCTCAAGGATTGCCCAGGCCAGGATCTGGAGGTTGGGCTTGGGTTATTAAATTCCAAGCGGATCCCCTTGAAGTTTTGGGACTTGGCCTGGCGCTGCTTCCATGGGAGGCTGTATGTAAGGGACAACCTGAAGTGCAGGAGCTCCGATGATCAGGGTTGTCCCCGTGAGGAGTGTGGCGACATGTTGGAAAGCATGGAGTGCTTCCTCCTTCAGTGTCCTTTAATACAGGGGTCTACAACAGGGTGAGTGCTTCCATAGGCTGGCCTAGGCTGGTGTCCCTTTCTTTTCCGGAGTGGGCTTATGGGGCATTCAGATCCCTGGGTGGCGGAGAACGGAGCACTTTATTCTTAGTTAGTGTAGTCATTAGGTTCCACACTTGGAGTGCACGGAGTTTAGTTTCCACGCAGCGGAAAGTCCTCCCCAGGATGAGGTGATTAGAAACATCTTGGATGACCTGGGGAAGGTACGCTCTTTGCAGTTCGAGAGGCTGGGTGCGATAGGGTGCGTGTGTTGGTGGTTAGGGATGGGGCCTCTTAGGACTCCAGTTTCCTGGTGGTGGGTTGGTGTGTGGCACATTTAGCTTTTTGTTTTGTAAATTCAGGAAATAATGGATATTGGGCTTGCAGGCGCTGAACTTGGGCCTTGTAAGTTATGTGGTCAGTGTATAGTGTTAATGTTTATAAATATTTATAGTGTTGTGTTTAAAGTAATGTAATGTAATGTAGTGTTCTTGTGTGGTAGGTCTGTTAATGTTATGTTGTGTATATAAGTGTAAATAGTTATATGTTTGGGGGGGTATAGTTTAGGTTGGATGGGGGTTTTTGTGTGGGGGGGCATGGAACTTGCCATGGACCCGAGGGTTGAAAAAAAAAAAAAGAAATTTCTAAGGGCATAAACTTTCATGGACCTGTCAAGCTTGCGGTGAAAAGGGCATGAACTCATGGAGCTGTGGTGTGGTGGGGGGAAAAAGAAAAGGGAAAAAAAAGAGAAAAATAAATAAAATTTTGTGCATGTCTTATTGTGTATATAGTAGTGTATATATAGGTTGTGTTGTATGTGTGGCCAGGTGAGGCCTTTTTCCTTTCTTTTGGGGGGTGAGTGTGTGTCAGTGTGTGTGCATGTTTCTTTTATGTTTATATATAATTTTGGTTAGGGGTAATGTTCCTCTGGAAGCTGCAATAGCTTTGGAAGGACGAAGGACTGTGGAGTTTTTGGTTTATTGATGCTGGTTTCTTTTGTTTCTGTTACTTATTTTAGTGTTGTTTTACTTCTGTGCAGTTTTGTTATTTATTATGATGTTTTGTTTATATTTTTATGGTGTACAATAATAAATAATATTGTGGTACCGTGTTAGCCAGAAAAATCGATGTGAATACTTTTCCATCCAATTATGACAAGTATCACCTTAAGAATGCTCTTGTCATAATTGGATGGAAAAGTATTCACATTGTTTATATTTTTATAAGAGTTGCATCCACTGAGGCCCCTGATCATGTGACTCCTGACTCCTCCCCTCCTGTGACCTCATCACAGGTCCTGTGCGCACAGAACAGCCATATATGTGGTGTGCGGCTCTGCAGGTGGAGGTAGGTGCTGGAGATTCCCCATTACTGGGCACAGAACAGCCATATATGTGGAGTGCGGCTCTGCAGGTGGAGGTAGGTGCTGGAGATTCCCCATTACTGGGCACAGAACAGCCATATATGTGGTGTGCGGCTCTGCAGGTGGAGGTAGGTGCTGGAGATCCCCCATTACTGGGCACAGAACAGCCATATATGTGGTGTGTGGCTCTGCAGGTGGAGGTAGGTGCTGGAGATTCCCCATTACTGGGCACAGAACAGCCATATATGTGGAGTGCGGCTCTGCAGGTGGAGGTAGGTGCTGGAGATTCCCCATTACTGGGCACAGAACAGCCATATATGTGGAGTGCGGCTCTGCAGGTGGAGGTAGGTGCTGGAGATTCCCCATTACTGGGCACAGAACAGCCATATATGTGGTGTGCGGCTCTGCAGGTGGAGGTAGGTGCTGGAGATTCCCCATTACTGGGCACAGAACAGCCATATATGTGGAGTGCGGCTCTGCAGGTGGAGGTAGGTGCTGGAGATTCCCCATTACTGGGCACAGAACAGCCATATATGTGGTGTGCGGCTCTGCAGGTGGAGGTAGGTGCTGGAGACTCCCCATTACTGGGCACAGAACAGCCATATATGTGGAGTGCAGCTCTGCAGGTGGAGGTAGGTGCTGGAGATCCCCCATTACTGGGCACAGAACAGCCATATATGTGGTGTGCGGCTCTGCAGGTGGAGGTAGGTGCTGGAGATTCCCCATTACTGGGCACAGAACAGCCATATATGTGGTGTGCGGCTCTGCAGGTGGAGGTAGGTGCTGGAGATTCCCCATTACTGGGCACAGAACAGCCATATATGTGGTGTGCGGCTCTGCAGGTGGAGGTAGGTGCTGGAGATTCCCCATTACTGGGCACAGAACAGCCATATATGTGGTGTGCGGCTCTGCAGGTGGAGGTAGGTGCTGGAGATTCCCCATTACTGGGCACAGAACAGCCATATATGTGGTGTGCGGCTCTGCAGGTGGAGGTAGGTGCTGGAGATTCCCCATTACTGGGCACAGAACAGCCATATATGTGGTGTGCGGCTCTGCAGGTGGAGGTAGGTGCTGGAGATTCCCCATTACTGGGCACAGAACAGCCATATATGTGGTGTGCGGCTCTGCAGGTGGAGGTAGGTGCTGGAGACTCCCCATTACTGGGCACAGAGCAGCCATATATGTGGTGTGCGGCTCTGCAGGTGGAGGTAGGTGCTGGAGATTCCCCATTACTGGGCACAGAACAGCCATATATGTGGTGTGCGGCTCTGCAGGTGGAGGTAGGTGCTGGAGATTCCCCATTACTGCGCACAGAACAGCCATATATGTGGTGTGCGGCTCTGCAGGTGGAGGTAGGTGCTGAAGATTCCCCATTACTGGGCACAGAACAGCCATATATGTGGTGTGCGGCTCTGCAGGTGGAGGTAGGTGCTGGAGATCCCCATTACTGGGCACAGAACAGCCATATATGTGGTGTGAGGCTCTGCAGGTGGAGGTAGGTGCTGGAGATTCCCCATTACTGGGCACAGAACAGCCATATATGTGGTGTGAGGCTCTGCAGGTGGAGGTAGGTGCTGGAGATTCCCCATTACTGGGCGCAGGGGACATTAACCCCTCAGTGCTGAGCCTGGGATAAATCTCTGTATGTGACTATAATGGGGCTGTGTGTTATACCGGGGGCAGGACGGGGCCATGACTGGATGTAGTGATCATGTGACGCCGGTAACAGCTCCGGAGATTTCTTACATGGGATCTTTATGATGTTATATCGTCATCTTCTCCCCATTCAGGTCCCTACAATATCGGATCCTCTCAGTGGAGATCTTCTATATAAGAGAATTCTCCTGAGTGACCCTACAAGGATGGATAGAGACAGGGACAAGATGGCAGAGAGGATATTACACCTCACCCTAGAGATCCTCTTCCGGCTTACTGGAGAGGTGAGAGATTCTGATGACGTCACATTACATCATTCTTATCTATGGGAATAACAGATGGACAGAACTGGAGAGGTGAGGACTCTGGAAATGTCTGTAGTGAGATTTATTAATGTGTCTTTCCATAACCAGGATTACACAGTAGTGAAGAAGACCTCTAGGGAGCGCTGTCAGGCCCCTGTGTCTGAGGGATGGGGAAGACCCCTGAGCCCAATCACGGGGCCTCCACCTCACCCCCTGATACATGAGGACATCAATGACCAGAAGATCCTAGAACTCGTCTACAAGATGATTGAGCTGCTGACTGGAGAGGTGACACTGCTGGGAATGCTGGGACATTATACAGTAACGCTATGAAGGGATCGGTGGATAACGGTATCATTGTATGTATCAGGTTCCTATAAGGTGTCAGGATGTCACCGTCTATTTCTCCATGGAGGAGTGGGAGTATTTAGAAGGACACAAAGATCTGTACAAGGACGTCATGATGGAGGTTCCCCAGCCCCTCACATCACCAGGTAATAGACAGGACTAAATATACACGGCCCATAATTATCTGTATGTAAGGAATGAATTCGGTCCCTGTATGTATTTCTGCCAGATTCATCCAGTGAGAGGACAACACCAGAGAGATGTCCCCGTCCTCCTCTTCCTCAGGACTGTAAACAAGAAAATCCCAATGTTCCTCAGGATCATCAGGTAGATGGAGAGAAAGTGTCATGAAATCTTTCCAGCAGTGGTGTAACTAGAGTCTAATGGGCCCTGGTGCAAGATTTAGACTAGTCTCCCTCCTCATCCGGTATATATGTCCCTCATCCTGGTATATATATATTTAGGAGTAGTCTAAGGGGCGCATGCATTGTCGCATGCATCCCAGAAGTTAAGCATCACAGAAGAAAAGCATCTTGAAAACGGCAGTTATTCATGGGAAAAATTAACATTCATCTTCTCTCTTCACACAGGTAACCAAATCATTCATCCTCTGAATTGATAGTCTCTGCATGTATGCACTCCATTCATTGTCAGCAAGCAGCTGAATGACACAAGCCCCTTCTGTCTTGCATGTGGAAATATATAGCAATGGTAACCAAATCATTCATCCTCTGAATTGATAGTTTCTGCATGTATGCACTCCATTCATTGTCAGCAAGCAGCTGAATGACACAAGCCCCTTCTGTCTTGCATGTGGAAATATATAGCAATGGTAACCAAGTCATTCATCCTCTGAATTGATCCTCACTGCATGTATGCACTCCATTCATTGTCAGCAAGCAGCTGAATGACACAAGCCCCTTCTGTCTTGCATGTGGAAATATATAGCAATGGTAACCAAATCATTCATCCTCTGAATTGATAGTCTCTGCATGTATGCACTCCATTCATTGTCAGCAAGCAGCTGAATGACACAAGCCCCTTCTGTCTTGCATGTGGAAATATATAGCAATGGTAACCAAATCATTCATCCTCTGAATTGATAGTCTCTGCATGTATGCACTCCATTCATTGTCAGCAAGCAGCTGAATGACACAAGCCCCTTCTGTCTTGCATGTGGAAATATATAGCAATGGTAACCAAATCATTCATCCTCTGAATTGATAGTCTCTGCATGTATGCACTCCATTCATTGTCAGCAAGCAGCTGAATGACACAAGCCCCTTCTGTCTTGCATGTGGAAATATATAGCAATGGTAACCAAATCATTCATCCTCTGAATTGATCCTCTCTGCATGTATGCACTCCATTCATTGTCAGCAAGCAGCTGAATGACACAAGCCCCTTCTGTCTTGCATGTGGAAATATATAGCAATGGTAGCCAAATCATTCATCCTCTGAATTGATAGTCTCTGCATGTATCAGGGTGGATTGATTTAAATCACGCCGATTTAAATCAACAATTTAAATCATGATTTAAATCAAATGATTTTTTTCTATTTAAATCAGATCGATTTAAATCGTGATTTTAATCATGATTTAAATCACTGATTTAAATCAAAAGATTTTTTTAATATAAATCACGATTAAAATCTAAAACTTTCAATCATTGTTCAATTAACTCCACACTTCTAGCTTGTTTTCACTTTCTGTAGCTTGGTTTCAGTTTCTTTTTCCATTCAGTTGACATGCCCAAACTTGTTGGATAGTCAGTCAGCAGTACTTGGCTGTAGTAACAATCAAACTTCAGAAGTGATCTGCGTGAGCCATGGCAGGTCGTAAGAGAGACCCTATTTGGGTTCATTTTGTTGAGATGCCAGCAGAGCTTGGAAAGAAAGGTGGGAGAGCAAAGTGCAAATACTGTCAAAAGGATATCCAAGGACTTGTTTGCCGTTTGAAATCACATTATGAAAACTGCAACCAGAAGGGAAATGAAGATGTTGATAGTGATACAACTAATGTCAATGAACCCCCACAGCTTCTTATGCACCAGGACCCTAGCACTAGTGGTAAGTCTGGCAATTACAACCTATTTTAACAGACGTTTTACTGGGATGGTTAAAGTCTATGAAAAGAAAAATTTCTAGCACTAGTTCTGGAGTATAGAATTTAAATTTATGTTAAGTAGGGTTGAGCATTCCGATACTGCAAATATCGGGTATCGGCCGATATTGGCTGTATCGGAATTCCGATTCCGAGTACCGATATTTTCGTCTTATCGGATACCGGAATCGGGATTGTCACTGTCACTGTCAGTGTCCGTCGGTCGGGTCTGTCAGGAGTCAGCGGCACTTACCTGGCAGAAGATCTCCGGCGGTCACGTCCTGGACTGCTTCATGGCCGCAATCTTCTTTCCCCGGCGGTCACATGCAGTTTCTCGCGATAACTGCAGTGACTGCTGGGTAATCCCGGCCGTAAAGCAGTCAGTCCGATGACGTCACCGCCGGGGAAGCAGGTAATCAGCTGTGCTGCTCGCGATGACAGGCTCTGCCTGTCATTGCGATGTAGCAGAGTTGGATCGTCGTGGGACTGTCGTTATGGACTGCGTCGGACAGGTGGTATACTGTTGGTTTGTTTTTTTTCTTTTTTTACAGGAGATCGATGGCGTCGCAGGAATGAGAGAGTAATAAAATTAATGAAAACTGTGTTGTCTCTTTTATTTCATTAAAATACTTTTTTCTTGCTTTGTCTTTTTTTTATACATTTAATAACTTTGGGATTAATAATGGATCGGTGTCTTATTGACACCTCTCCATTATTAACCGGGCTTATTGTCACCGTGCAATCAACGGTGACATTAACCCCTTATTACCCCGCTTGCCACCGCTACAGGGCAAGTGGGAAGAGCCGGGTAAAGTGCCACAATTGGCACATCTTTTGATGCGCCAAATGTGGGGCTGCTGTAGCCTGGTATTATCAGGCTGTTGAGGGCCAAAATCCATGGGCCTTGACAGTCTTTTAATACCAGGCCGCAGCAGTCTGCATTTTACTTGGCTGGTTAACAAAAATAGGGGGGATCCCCACGCCGTTTTTTTTTTTCGAGGGGATCCCCTATTTTTGTTAACCAGCCAAGCTAAGCAGACTGCTGTGGCCTGGTATTATCAGGCTGGCAAGGTCCATGGATATTGGATCCTTACCAGCCTGAAAAACCAGGCCTCAGCGGTCTGCTTCATCTGGCTGGTTAACAAAAATAGGGGGGACCCCACGCCCATTTTTTTCGAGGGGATCCTCTATTTTTGTTAATCAGCCAACATATGCAGACTGCTGTGGCCTAGTATTATCAGGCTGGCAAGGTCCATGGATCTTGGCTCCTTAACAGCCTGAAAATCCAGGCCTCAGCGGTCTGCTTCATCTGGCTGGTTAACAAAAATAGGGGGGACCCCACGCCATTTTTTTTTCGAAGGGAACCCCTATTTTTGTTAATCAGTTCCCTCTGACGTCACTGATTGTGTCCTGGCTGACCTGAAGTGAAAGTGGAAAGCAATCAATTAAGCTTTCCACTTAAGGGCCCGTCTCACATAGCGATATCGCTACCGAGATCGCTGCTGAGTCACTAGTTTTGTGACGCAGCACCGAGCTCACCAGCGATATCGCTGTGTGTGACATTCAGCGACGATCAGCCCCCCTGCCGGGTATCGCTGATCGTCGCTGAAATGTCAGGACCTTTTTTTGATCGCTGGTTTCCCGCTGACAGGCACACATCGCTGCGTGTGACAGGCGGGAGACCAGCGATCCGCTGGTAACCAAGGTACACAGCGGGTTTCCAGGCGCGGGGCTGTGCCTAGAAACCCGCTGTGTACCTTGGATACCAGCGCCCTGATGCAGGGAGCTGGTATCCAAGGTACACAGCGGGTTTCCAAGCGCTGCGCGGTGCCTGGAAACCCGCTGTGTACCTTGGTTACCAGCGGATCGCTGGTCTCCCGCCTGTCACACGCAGCGATGCGTGCCTGTCAGAGGGAAACCAGCGATCAAAAAAAGGTCCTGACATTTCTGCGACGATCAGCGATACCCGGCAGGGGGGCTGATCGTCGCTGAATGTCACACACAGCGATATCGCTGGTGAGCTCGCTGCTGCGTCACAAAACTAGTGACTCAGCAGCGATCTCGGTAGCGATATCGCTATGTGAGACGGGCCCTTAAGCGATGTTACCCGCAGTGTCGCTGTCCCAGATCGCTGCCTGAGCTGCCTGTTTGGCAGCTCAGCAGCGATCATGTAGCGATACACCAGCGATCCTGACAAGTGCATATCGTTGTCGGGATCGCTGGTGTATCGTTATGTGACACCCAGCCTTTACTCTCCTGTCAGGCAGGAGAGGAACTCATTCATTTGGGGTTTACTGTGAGGCTGCAGCATTAGCTGCGGTCCCTGCAGTAAACATTAACCCTTTCTGAAGGATTACACCGTGGGACCTGACTGTGCATGGGATAGGTAAGAATAATTTTGCTTTTTTATTTTATTTTTATTACAGGAAATGGTTTTTGCAGTCAAATAAAAGATGGTCAAAAACATGTGTCTTTATTTCATTAAAATGATTTTTAATTAAAGTGTGTGTGTTTTATTTTTATTTCATGCAATAGGATTAATAATTGATAGTTGTCTAATTGACAGCTCTCAATTATTAACCTGGCTTAAGGTCACCTTTCAATAGCAAGGTGGCTTTAACCCCATATTAACCCATTCGCCACCGCTACAGGGCAATGGGAATAGACGGGCAAAGTGCCAGAAAGGGCGAATCTAATTATAGATTTGTCTTTCCTGGGGTGTCTGGGGGCAGATGTTAGTAGCCGGGGGGGGGGGCAAAAATAATGGTCCCCCTCTGGGCTATTATTATCTGCCCCCACTCACTGGCTTTGTCTGTCTGGTTGCGAAAATAGGGCGGGAGCCCACGCATTTTTTTTCAGCAATTTTACACCTCATATATATATATACATGTCATTGAATTTGTGACACATATATATTTATATTTGTAGTTCATACACTTCTACATAGTATAATAGCCGCTAATTCAATTGCCGGCTTTTGTGAAAATGCAGAACCCGACATGAAATGACACTTGGTGTACATAGGGTTAACCATGTCTTTTCATGTCCTTTGCTATCTAATTTGCACAAACAATTAAATCAGACTATGTGTGCAAAATTTCACACCTGTAGGGGTTAATTAAAGGTGTAAATTCGTAGCAAAAAAGTCCGTTTTTTTACAACGAATTTACACCTTTAATTAACCCCTACAGGTGTGAAATTTTGCACACATAGTCTGATTTAATTGTTTGTGCAAATTAGATAGCAAAGGACATGAAAAGACATGGTTAACCCTATGTACACCAAGTGTCATTTCATGTCGGGTGACCCGACATGAAATGACACTTGGTGTACATAGGGTTAACCATGTCTTTTCCTTTTCTTTTGCTATCTAATTTGCACAAACAATTAAATCAGACTATGTGTGCAAAATTTCACACCTGTAGGGGTTAATTAAAGGTGTAAATTCGTAGCAAAAAAGTCCGTTTTTTTTACAACGAATTTACACCTTTAATTAACCCCTACAGGTGTGAAATTTTGCACACATAGTCTGATTTAATTGTTTGTGCAAATCAGATAGCAAACTACATGAAAAGACATGGTTAACCCTATGTACACCAAGTGTCATTTCATGTCGGGTGCTTCTGTCTTTTCACTGAAGCCGGCTTTACCCGGCAATTGAATCAGAGAATATTTTACTATGTAGAAGTGTATAAACTATACATATATGTATATATATATATGTCACAATGACATGTATATATATATATATGTATTCTATGTGTGTATATTTAGTGTTTACAAGGAAAGAATGGGTTTTTTTTAGTTGCGATATTTTGTTCCCATAGACTTACATGGGACTTCCGGTATCGGTATCGGGTATCGCCGATATTTTAGTGATATCGGCGATACCATTCCGATTCCGATACTTTAGGATATCGGAAAGTATCGCTCAACTCTAATGTTAAGGCAATATTTCACAGAAGATTAACGTTAAGTAAAAATAAAAGAGTGTGTATACGCCTATTTTTTTTTTTTTTATTGTAGGCTACAATTCACTTTTGAAGTCTGCCAAATTGACCATTTTTTTAAAAAAACATTTTTAAAACTTTTGTGACATAATTTTTTTCAGTCGCTCTGATATTACTAGTATTACAGCAACTTCACCGGAAACTTGAGTAGCATAACTTTTGAGACAGCCCTTATAGGACGAGGACCATTACATTGTTCAAAAAGTTTGTTTCAAAATATTTTCGTTATATTTCTTCAAATACGCAGTCGAATTATATTTTTAATTGCTGTGCTTTCAGGGTCAAATATGGCTTGTGCTGCACGTGACAATCAATATCTGGGTACAACTTCAACAAAGCAGCCCAACAAAAAACTTTGCGTGCAAAGTGTAGAAAAATTCCTCTTAAAGACTACGACGAGCCAGAAAGAACATTTTGATGAATTAATTGCTAAATTCATATTTGCAACCAATTCTTCTTTCCGACTAGTTGAACACCCATTGTTTGTACAAATGATCGAAGGAATAAGACCAGGCTACAAACCACCAAGTAGATTTGATATCTCAGGAAAACATCTTCAGGCTGTATACGACAAAGAAAGAGCGGCTTGTACAAAATATTTGAAAGACAAAGTTGTTAACATGAGCTTGGATGGTTGGAGCAACATCCTCAACGACCCCATAATTTGCACTTGTGTCACAACAGAAGATGGTGAAACCTACCTTACAGACACAATCGACACATCTGGAAATTCACATACTGATGAATATTTACTTGAAATTGCTAAGAACTCAATTCACCAATGCCAAGAACAGTTTGGATGTAAAGTAAGGAGCTTAGTTACTGATAACGCAAGCAATGTGGCAAAAATGCGAGCGGAACTGGCACATGAGGATGACACAAATGTCATTACATACGGTTGTTCTGCCCATTTGTTGCATCTTTTGGCAAAAGACCTGCATATTTCGGGTGTCAAGGAACATGTTGTAGAAATTGTTAAATATTTCCGCAATAATCATTTTGCACATGCAACCTACAAGGAAATGGGAGGACTGAAGTTGGTTTTACCACAAGATGTTAGATGGAATACCTTGGCTGAATGCTTGGAACTGTTTATTAACAACTGGTCAAAATTAGTGTCCATTTGCGAAACACATCGGATAAAATTGATGCTAATATACGAAGCAAAGTATTAAATCTTGGTGTGAAGAGAAATGCCGAGGACCTTTTGGAAAGGTTAAAGCCAATATCTATTGCGTTGGATAAAATGCAGAAAGATACTGCAACCATAGCTGATGCCACAGAAGTTTGGAAAGATTTAGAAGGTTCGCTAGATCGCTTGAACCTCTCAAACAATGTAAAGGTTGCAATACACCACCGCAAGGACCAAGCATTAAAAGAAGAACACTATTTAGCCAATATCTTGCATCCCATCTACAGAGGGAAAAAACTATCTGAGGCGGAAATCAACTCTGCAATGGAGTGGCTCGCCAATACTAACCATGACATTGTGGCAACTGTGCTGAAATTGAAGTGTGAATCTGCACCATTTCAAAAATACATGTTTGCAGATAACGTCGTTAATGAACTAAAAGCACTGGACTGGTGGAAGTCGCAATCACTTGTTCTTCCAGCGAAGATAATAAATGTAGCTACTCAGCTACTGACTGCATCGACTTCATCGGCAGGAGTAGAGAGATTGTTTTCTTCATTTGGTTTTGTGCACACAACAGTCCTGAAACCGCTTAGGAACTGCTAAAGCAGGACAACTAGTTTTCCTATTAAAAGTCCTAAATAAACAGTAGGCTTAAAGGACTGATGTATTCACTGAAGATGTTTGATTACTTCAAACGTTAGAGATAGGCTATTGTTAAAAAGAACTTAAGGGCCCGTCTCACATAGCGATATCGCTACCGAGATCGGTGCTGAGTCACTAGTTTTGTGACGCAGCACCGAGCTCACCAGCGATATCGCTGTGTGTGACATTCAGCGACGATCAGCGCCCCTGCTGGGTATCGCTGATCGTCGCTGAAATGTCAGGACATTTTTTTGATCGCTGGTCTCCCGCTGACAGGCACGCATCGCTGCGTGTGACAGGCGGGAGACCAGCGATCCGCTGGTAACCAAGGTACACAGCGGGTTTCCAGGCGCGGGGCTGTGCCTAGAAACCCGCTGTGTACCTTGGATACCAGCGCCCTGATGCAGGGAGCTGGTATCCAAGGTACACAATGGGTTTCCAGGCACCGCGCAGCGCTTGGAAACCCGCTGTGTACCTTGGATACCAGCTCCCTGCATCAGCGCGCTGGTATCCAAGGTACACTGCGGGTAACTAAGCGATGTTACCCGCAGTGTCGCTGTCCCAGATCGCTGCCTGAGCTGCCTGTTTGGCAGCTCAGCAGCGATCATGTAGCGATACACCAGCGATCCTGACAAGTGCATATCGTTGTCGGGATCGCTGGTGTATCGTTATGTGAGACCCAGCCTTTACTCTCTGTAGTTCAATTCTGATTGTTTAATAGTGCAAATAAAAATTATTAGGTTTCATAATCATCAACTGTTTTAATATTTTTATTTGTGTAAAATAATTTGATTTGCAAAAAGACAAAGTTTTGCTTGTGTACAACTTGATTAAAAAATCCTATTTAAATAAAAAAAATCCGTTTTTTTTTTTTGATTTTTTTAAAAAAAAATCATGATTTTTATCCACCCTGGCATGTATGCACTCCATTCATTGTCAGCAAGCAGCTGAATGACACAAGCCCCTTCTGTCTTGCATGTGAAAATATATAGCAATAGTATGCACTCCATACTTCTGATTGCTGCCAACCACTGCTGTACCATCTTGCAACATAATTTAATGTGCCTGGTAAAACTTTAGTATAATTCATTTTTTGCACTGTGCTTAATACTTACTGCTGTGTATTCCTGTGACTGGGGCCTCTGTAGATGCTATCAGGTGGAAAGTGCTATAACATATAGATGTTGCCAGGTCTAGTGCCTTTGATGATCTAACACCCCCTGGTGTGCTGGCCCCAGCTGGCAAATTATCCCAAAGCAGCTCCCACAATCCCACTTTCCTGACCCTGTAGTGTGGACTATATATTTAGGAGTAGTCTAAGGGGCGCATGCATTGTGGGGGCGCATGCATCCCAGAAGTTAAGCATCACAGAAGAAAAGCATCTTGAAAACGGCAGTTATTCATGGCAGTTAATCAGGGCTGGAATCAGGTACCCCACACTTTGCCTTATTTTTCATTATGTACTTTATCTATTTGCTCCTGTGTTCCCTTGCCACCCACATTCACCGCCCCATCCCCCCTCCATCACGACTCATACACATCAGCCCCTCCATACTTCCCTCTCCCATGTACAGCTCCCATGCACTCCTCACCTTCCTGAAAAACCTCAGCCCATCTTGCCCAAACACATCACAGAAAAAACCTACTTACAATTCCAACAACTACCTGCTTTTTATCTTCCTACTCCTACTGATTTCAGGGGACATCTCCCCCAACCCTGGTCCACCATCCCCCAACCTCAATCCCTACCCTACCTCATACCGAAACCATAATAATCTTATTAATATTACTTGCACTCCCTCATCTCCTTCTTTCAATTGTGCCCTCTGGAATCCACGGTCTGCATGCAACAAGCTATCCTTCCTGCACAACTACTTTCTGAACAACTCTCCTAATCTGTTGGCCCTCACTGAAACCTGGATTCAGGATTCTGACACTGTCTCCCCTGCTGCCATTTCCTATGGTGGTTTACAGTTCTCCGATTCCCCGAGACCCACAAACAGACATGGTGGTGGAGTTGGCATACTCCTGTCCCCACAATGCACTTTCCAGGTCATCCCCCCCAATTCCATCACTCTCATTCCCTTCTTTTGAGGTCCACACCATCAGGCTCTTCCATCCCCTCTCCCTCAGAGTAGCGGTCATATATCGGCCCCCAGGCTCACCCACCCAGTTCCTCGACCACTTCTCAGCCTGGCTGCCGCACTTCATGTCCTCAGAACTACCAACCCTTATCCTTGGAGACTTCAACATCCCCATTAACAGCCCTACTTCCACATCTGCATCTCAGCTTCTATCACTAACCACTTCTCTAGGCCTCTCACAGCTTTCAACCTCTGAGACACACAAGGATGGCAACACCCTTGACCTGGTCTTTGTCCGCCTCTGTTCAATCTCCCACCTAAATAACTCACCGCTTCCACTCTCTGACCACAACATTCTCTCCTTCACGCTCACAAATCCTCCACCACCCCAGCGCACTCCTACCTACCACACATTCAGAAATCTACAAGCCATTAACCCTCAGACACTTTCAGACTCCCTACACTCATCGCTGTCCCCAATCTCCTCTTTTTCCTGTCCTGATCTGGCTGTTCATCACTACAATGACATTCTTAGAAGCACCCTTGACCAAGTAGCACCGCTCACCCTCAGAACCTCCAAACACACAGTAAAACAGCCCTGGCTCACATTGCAAACTCGACTTCTTCAGCGATGCTCTAGGAGTGCTGAACGCCTCTGGAGAAAAACCCGCACACCAGAAGACATCATCCACTTTAAATTCATGTTAAGAAATTATAATGCTGCCCTTCACCTCGCCAAACAGACCTACTTCACCACCCTGATCTCCTCACTAGCCAACAACCCCAAGAAACTTTGACACTTTTCACTCCCTCCTCAGGCCAAAAGCACAAGCCCCTATCACAGACATTTGTGCTGACGACCTGGCCTCCCACTTTATAGAAAAAATAGATACTATCCGTCAGGAAATCTGCTCTCAACCACCAAGTGCTGTGACTCCCATCCCTCCCTGCATTTCCCCTGGCTCACTTTCCACATTTGATCCCATCACAGAAGAAGAAGTCTCCAGACTCCTCTCTTCCTCTCGTCCGACTACATGCACTACCGACCCCATTCCCTCACATCTCCTCCAGTCTCTCTCCCCAGTTGTCACAACTCACCTAACTACAATCTTTAATCTCTCACTCTCCTCTGGCATTTTCCCATCCTCCTTCAAACACTCCATCATTACTCCATTACTAAAGAAACCCGCTCTCGACCCTTCCTGCACAAACAACTACAGACCGGTCTCCAATCTCCCCTTCATCTCTAAACTCTTGGAGCGCCTAGTCTACTCCCGCCTCACCCGTTACCTCTCCACTTACTCCCTCCTAGACCCTTCACAGTCCGGCTTCCGCCCCCTACATTCGACTGAAACTGCACTCATCAAAGTGACCAATGACCTTCTTACAGCAAAACGTAACGGCGACCACTCTCTGCTCATTCTACTCGACCTTTCTGCAGCTTTCGACACTGTTGACCACTGTCTCCTACTGTCTAGGCTCCAGTCACTAGGTATTAAGGACACTGTTCTCTCCTGGTTCTCCTATCTTTCTGACCGCTCCTTCAGTGTTTTGTTCTCTGGCTCCACGTCATCTCCTCTTCCTCTCACTGTCGGTGTACCCCAGGGCTCAGTCCTTGGCCCCCTTCTCTTCTCTCTCTACACGGCCCCAATTGGACAGACCATCAGCAGATTTGGCTTTCAGTACCATCTTTATGCCGATGACACACAACTATACACGTCATCCCCCGACCTTACCCCCGCTGTTCTACAGAACACCACCGACTGTCTGTCCGCAGTCTCCAACATCATGTCCGCTCTCTATCTGAAACTTAACCTCTCCAAGACTGAACTCCTTCTGCTCCCGCCGTCTACTAACCTCCCTAAATCTGACATTTCCCTCTCTGTGGGCGGGACCATAATAACACCCCGGCAGCAGGCTCGCTGTCTGGGTGTTATGTTTGACACCAATCTCTCCTTCACCTCCCATATACAATCTCTTGCCCGCTCTTGCCGTCTACACCTACAGAACATCTCTAGAATCCGCCCTTTTCTCACCATGGAAACAACAAAAACCCTCACTGTAGCATTGATCCACTCCCGCCTGGACTACTGCAACGCTCTATTACTTGGCCTCCCCATTACTCGACTATCCCCTCTCCAGTCCATCCTTAATGCAGCAGCCAGGGTCATCCATCTGGCTAATCGGTACTCGGACGCGTCCGCTCTTCGCCAGTCCTTACACTGGCTGCCCATTCATTATAGGATCCAATTCAAAGTACTGGTTCTCACCCACAAAGCTCTCCACAGTGCAGCACCCCCCTACATCTCCTCCCTCATTTCTATCTATCGGCCTAACCGACTGCTGTGCTCTGCAAATTACTTTCGACTAACCTCTGCACTAATCCGTACCTCCCACTCCCGACTCCAAGACTTCTCCTGCGCTGCGCCCATCCTCTGGAATGCTCTACCCCAAGAAATTAGGACTATCCACAATTTGCATGGTTTCAGGCGCTCCCTCAAAACACATTTGTTCAGAGTGGCCTATCACATTCACTAACCAAAGTCGTTCTATGTTTAAGTGTGTATGTGTAGCCCATTCACTATCTCCATCCATGCCTCACTCCCTCAAGATGGCTGGACCATCATTGTAAATGCACCATTGTATATACACACCTGTACTTTGTATCTCCCCCACCTCATTGTAGATTGTAAGCTCTCACGAGCAGGGTCAGCTTATTTTGCTTTAATTATTGTATTATTAACGTTGTTACCTATGACTTGTGTTTTGAAACTGTTAAACTGTAAAGCGCTGCGGAATATGTTGGCGCTATATAAATAAAGATTATTATTATTATTATTATTATATATGTCCCTCATCCTGGTATATATGTCCCTCATCCTGGCTCCATCCTGGTATTATATACACGGTGATTATAAAAGATTCATTGGATTTCAAAGAGGTATGATTCAAAATGTATTACATGCACAATGGGGAATCGCACATGATAATGAACATAAACTCTCCAAGTTTAGCACATAATGTTTATAAATGGTGTCCTCCTTTTGCCACATGACACATATCAATGGATTAATCAAGTTCTACACAAACAGACTGCAGCATGTCCCCATTGATGGTCATTAGAGCAGCGGTTATGCGATATCGGAGCTCATCCAGTGTTGCTGATAAAGGCTGCACATAAACAATGTCTTTGTCGTACCCCCAAAGGAAGTCACACATTGTCAGATCAGGAGACCAGGGGGCAATTCTCTTGCCATTTTGGGATCTGATGCCACCCTGCCACCTGGTGAGTCACAAGCAATTCTCAAACTCTGACGTGACCTTTCGATAAGTTATTATTCCAAACTGATGAAATTTATATCTTTGCAGTAATATGAATGCAAAACCAGATGAACCTTTCATAATCACCCTGGATACATCCCTCATTCTGGACCCCATCCTGGTATACATATCCCCCATCCATCCCTCCTCTCCTCTTCCATGTGGCAATCTCTTCAGAAGCTGGCAGCTGCTTCAGCGTTTCAGCTACGGGAGCGCATGACGACACTGCCATGCTCCAACAGTCACGTGCACTCTGATGTCAGCTGCTGGTCTCTGATTGGCCGGCAGTGTATATTGCTGCGTACGGACTGTACTAGTCTCTTTGCCGCAATGCACTTCAGCACATCCAGTTGAACATTGTGCTGGCATCGGCTGGGCCCCCATCCGCACTGGACCGGTTGCGACCATGCTTCCCAGTGATAGGTTGAAGGCTGTGAAGATCTTGTGCTCAGTCTTATTTTATCCACAAGTATTATACACTGAATGGTCGATTTTATTAGAGACATCAAAACTTTTCTAATGAAAACTTTCCTGAATGGAAGTCTGGCCAGTGATTCCAGAGTGCAGCAGGAAATCCAGTGATCACTTTTCTGTGGATCATTTGCAATGAGAATCTACATTATAATGGGAACATAAAGTGATATAATCGACTTTGAACATTTATTATATACAGTGGTGGTGAGATTATACTGAGAGTGTTGTGATTGAGAAAAAACATCCAGGAAAAACAGATCCTATGAATACAAGGAACTCATCAATTAAAGAAGTAAGAGGCGTTCCTCAAGAGTCGTTCTAAGAACAGGCGGTGCACAGTCAGGTCCTGCAGCTGAATACAACGCTGGATCTACAACTATAGTGTACGAATGAACAAGTCTACAGCACAGGAGCTTATCTAGACTTAGTGGCCAGTGGTCAACTAATTTCATCCTTTTCTGGCAGAAGGACACTTACAGCAGCACAATGCTCAATGCCACAATGGTCGTTTTGTCATGGATTGCTTCTAGGAACCTGACAGTACATTTTTTTTTCTTACTTACCCGGCTCTTATAGTGTTCAGATCTTAATCCTATGGAACGTCTGCATTACAAGTAAGAACGGGTTGTCCGAGCAAGTCAGCACCTCCACCTATATTGTGGCAAGTGTGAAAACCTATCCTGCTCTCAAGAGACAATACTCATGCAGAAGGAATAACACTTACTGGAATTGACAAAATAATCATTTACCTGAGGCTCTGAAGACCAAAGGTGGTCCAACGGGCTGCTAGACGGTTGTCTTTAAAAATTTGGCCATTCAGTGTATGTTTTATACTTGGTAGAGATGACAGGAAAAAACTGATCATAAACATTAATTTTTTTCTGGAAAATTCTCACAGTTTTCTTTTTATGGTTATGGAAACTTCTGGTTACAGTTAGGAGCCGACAGGTTGGATTTATACAGGAGACCTGCAGCTATTTCTTCTTTTCTGTTCTTCTAAATCGTTTCACGCGCCTTTTCCATCTGTCTGTGACTCTTACAATATTTTTTCAGGATGAAAATCTGTCCCATATTAATACTACAGAGACATATGTGAGGGGTGATGAGCGGTGTAAAGAGGAGATTCCTACAGATAACCGCACAGGTGAGTAGTGACCACTAAATGCAGAGAAGTCACAGATTCTCCTCAGTCACCGGATTGTAGAAATATGTGTTGTTCATTTAGGGTTTGTAACACAGAATATTAACGTCTGATCGGACTGGCAGAAAAATGTGATTGCTAACTTTTAAACTGACTAAATTAAATGTGTTTTTTTCCACACAAAAATTCAGAGCACCATGGGCCACCATAATTTGCAGTATACAGAAGAAGAGCTCTTGTGACTGCAGGTTTAGGTTCCCTGAGGTGCTAAAGAATATTGCTTCCACTCATGAAAAAATTAAGTCAAACAATAATATTGTTTCAATGAAAATATCAGCTCAGCAAGCAAAAATAACAATCCGTCATACAGCTGTCATACCGGAAAGGAAAGTTATGAGTCTCAATAAACGGCAACTTATACCAACTTATTTGTTTTTTTTGCAAAATTACAAGTTTTGCATCTCTCCTTTAATTGTTCTGACCTGGAGAATCATGTTAGAGATCATTTTTACAGCTGTCTCCATTATTTCTGGGAATTGTAGTCGTTGCCCTCCATATAACGCACCTGCGCATTGCAATCTTGAATTGCGCACGCTCAGTATGCTTTGCCCGCAGATTGCAATGCGCAGGCGCGTTATATGGAGGGCAACGACTACAATTCCCAGAAATAATGGAGACAGCGGCGAACAACATGTTAAGGCAAGTACCCAAAACACCGCCCATCTGACCTGACTACCATCATTTAAATATCCCGCCAATTTAGGGTGACAGATTCCCTTTAAAGTCCTGATTGATATACATTGGGTACGGAGAGTGTTCAGACCCCTTTAAATTTTTCACTCTTTGTTTCATTGCAGCCATTTGGTGAATTCAAAAAAGTTCATTTTTGTTCTCATTAATGCACACTCTGCACCCCATCTTGACTGAAAAAAATAGAAATGTAGAAACTTTTGGAAATGTATTAAAGAAAAACTGAAATATCATGGTCATAAGTATTCAGACCCTTTGTTTAGTGTTGAGTAGAAGCACCCTTTTGAGCTAGTACAGCCATGAGTCTTCTTGGAAATGATGCAACAAGTTTTTCACACCTTGATTTGAGGATCCTCTGACATTCTTCCTTGCAGATCCTCTCCAGTTCCGTCAGGTTGGATGGTGAACGTTGGTGGACAGACATTTTCAGGTCTCTTTAGACAGGGGTCGACAAAGTTGTTCAGAATCTAGGAGCCAGCCAAAAAATTTAGGAGCCAGAATTTTTTTTTTTTAACAAACTTGGTTTTTAATTTAACAAAAAAACATTACAAACGTTATAAACATTTAACTTCTAAAGATAATAAATATTATATTTTGATATATTACCGTATATACTCGTGTATAAGCCGAGATTTTCAGCCCATTTTTTAGGGCTGAAAGTCCCCCTCTCGGCTTATACGCGGGTCATATACGGGGGTCGGCGAGGGAGGGGGAGCGGGGGGTGTCGGATCATACTCACCCCTCCGCCGGCGCGTCTCTGCAGCCCCCCTGCTTCTCCCACGATCTCCGGCTCCTTCCTGCAGCGGTCACATGGCACCGTTCATTAAAGTCATGAATATGCACATATTCATGACTTTAATGAGCGGTACCATGTGACCGCTGTAGGAAGGAAGCGCTGTGGAGAGCGCCGGGAGAAGCGGAGAGGCTGCAGAGACGCGCCGGCGGAGGGGTGAGTATAGCGATATTTACCTGTCCCGTTCCACCGCTGCACGCTGCGTCCTCGTCTGACTCCTCTGGCTGTGAATGATCAGGCAGAGGGCGCCTGCCTGATCATTCACTGCCAGAGGAGTCAGACCGAGGACGCAGCGTGCAGCGGTGGAACGGGACAGGTAAATATCTCAGGTGCCGGGGTCCTGAGCGAGGGGTGACACTGGCACCTGTCCCCCATAGCGCGCCAGTGTCACCGCCTACTCAGGACACCGGCACCTGGCCCCCAGCGACGAGAGGTGAGTATGTCATTTTTTTTTTTGCAGCCGCAGCAGATGAGGCCTATACTATGGGGCATATGGGGCATAATTGTGCAGCATATGGGGGCATAATATGGAGCATATGGGGCATAAGATGTGGAACATATGGGGCATAATCTGGAGCATATGGGGGCATAATCTGTGGAGCATATGGGGGCATAATATGGAGCATATGGGGCATAAGCTGTGGAACATATGGAGGCATAATCTGGAGCATATGGGGGCATAATCTGTGGAAAATATGGGGGTATAATATGGAGCATATGGGGGCATAATCTGTGGAACATATGGGGGTATAATATGGAGCATATGGGGGCATAATCTGTGGAACATATGGGGGTATAATATGGAGCATATGGGGGCATAAGCTGTGGAACATATGGGGCATAATCTGGAACATATGGGGGTATAATATGGAGCATATGGGGGCATAAGCTGTGGAACATATGGGGGTATAATATGGAGCATATGGGGGCATAAGCTGTGGAACATATGGGGGTATAAGCTGTGGAACATATGGGGGTATAATATGGAGCATATGGGGGCATAAGCTGTGGAACATATGGGGGTATAATATGGAGCATATGGGGGCATAAGCTGTGGAACATATGGGGGTATAATATGGAGCATATGTTGGCATAAGCTGTGGAACAGATGGGAGTATAATATGGAGCATATGGGGGCATAAGCTGTGGAACATATGGGGCATAATCTGGAGCATATGGGGGCATAATCCGGAGCATATGGGGGGGCATAATCTGGAGCATATGGGGGGCATAATCTGTGGAGCATCATATGGGGGCATAGTTTTCCCAGTTTTTTGTGGCAAAATTAGGGGGGGTCGGCTTATACATGAGTATATACGGTAGATTTTAGGCAACATTCTAGTTTTATAGGGGGGGTCGTTACGGACGCGGCAATACCAAATATGTGTACTTTAATTGTTTTGTTTTTTTTTATTTACAGGAATAAATGATTTTATTAGGGAATATTTTTTTATTATGATTTTTTTTAACACTTTTTATTATTTTTTTAACTTTTTTACTGTGTCCCAGGGTGTATAATACCAGATCGCTGGTGAGACAGTGTGCACAGCAGCGATCGCTCTGGCAACGCTGCAGGCTTCTCAGTGCCTGCTCTCAGGAAGCCGCCTCCCTGCAGGACCCCGGCGCCATCTTGGATCCGGGGTCCTGCAGGAAGGAGGGACCCTCGGAACAGCGTGACACATCGCGCTGTTCCGAGGGTCTCAGGGGAGCGCGCGCATGTTTGATCGCGGTGTGCCAGGGGTTAATGTGCCGGGAGCGGTCCGTGACCGCTCCTGACACATAGTGCCGGGTGTCAGCTGTGATAATCAGCTGACACCCGGCTGTGCTCCCCACTGGCGACCTGGCGCCCGGGTTTGTCGAACCCTGTCTTTAGAGATGATCAATTTGGTTTAGGTCAAGGTTCTGGCTGGGCCAGTCAAGATTGGTCACAGAGTTGTTCTGAAGCCACTCCTTTGTTATTTTAGCTGTGTGCTTTGGGTTATTGTCTTGTTGGAAGGTGAACATTCGGCCAAGTCTGAGGTCCAGAGCACTCTGGAAGAGGTTTTCATCCAGGATATCTCTGTACTTGGCCATATTCATGTTTCCTTCAATGACTGTTAGGGTTGGCGGAACGCACCAAATGAAATATATAATAATAATAAGGTGCGTTCGCAACCCGGGGCCCACCATGCAGAGGAGGTACCTGCTGCTAAGCAATGGCAGAACAAGATGGCGGTTGAACGCCGAAAACACACGGGTTAGATGTTTTTTCACATAGGTGCCACAACAAAGTAATAGCACGCTGTTCCCTGTTAAATATTACAGGACACAACTGATATGGCGCGAGTGAGGCCTCTAGGCTCAACCCCTAGAACGCGGGTACTTGAGTCTGACCGGACCCGCAATGCGCACGGCATTGCACAAGCAATGCCACTACTTGGCGGTGAGTGGTAGCAAAACACAGCTAACTAAAAAACAAGAGCAAACAGCTCAACTGACCACAGAGCGGTACCAAAAGGTGTGTGCCAGAGCACGTGGATTGACTGTGCCCTGTAAACAGCCTGTGGTAAGCAGCACATGTGTCCGAGACAGGCGCTAGGTCAAGCTGAGTAAAAACCTGCCTGACTAGGGAACACTAGACGATAATACACGCCGACAGTGCAGCAGGTTCTCGGCCCGTACAACCATGAATACAGCATATCCACTCTGTCAGGAATCGAACCCAGTACCTCTTGTCCACCGGCCAGCAGCTCTACCATCTGAGCTATTCTGCTGGCTGCAAAGTTCCTTGCTGAACCCAGATGCCATTGACTGTTCTTCCTGATCGGCTCCACCCAGTGCTCTCTTGATTGGCCCTCTGATTGCCAATTACACACCCTATATAAGCCTGGCCCTGTGGGTGTGTCATTGATACATTATTGTGCTCCTAGCCTCTAGTCAAGCTCTTCCTGCTTTCCCTGCTGCTTCCAATACCAATACCGCTCTCCTGTGAACTGACCTCGGCCTGCCCTTCTGACTACGCTCTCCGCCTGATCCATTGCTGATCCATTGCTACCAATACCGCTACCAATACCGCTCTCGCGCCAAAATGGAGTCCGCTGTAAACAGCTGTAAACACCCTGAGGCAGCAAGTTACGGAACTTCAAAATTTTTGTACTAACTATCAAGGAAAATATTCCAAGTTACAAACTGAGTTCACGGGTCTACAACAGGAAGTAATTGAGCTACAAAAACAACTTCTGGACGTGCGCAATTCAGGGTCTGAATCAAACGCTCGGCTGCCGCTGCCTGCAAAGTTCAGTGGGGATCGCCAGCAGTACAGAGGATTCCTCAATCAATGCCGCATATACTTCCAGATGCAACCTGCTCCCTTTACCAGTGAGAGGAAGAAAGTTTTTTTCATGATAAATCTCCTGACGGATGAAGCTCTTGCTTGGGCTTCACCTTATGTAGAAAAGGACTATGGCCTCCTTAATGACCTGGAAGCTTTCACCGCAGCTATGAATCAAGTTTTTGATGACCCAAACCGCTGTGCCACAGCAGAAACCAAATTACATAATTTGCGCCAAGGACGTCGCTCTGTTGCGGAATATACATCGGAGTTCCGTCGCTGGGTGGCCGACACCACCTGGAATTCAGCGGCCCAGAGAAGTTAATTTCGACGAGGGTTATCAGAACCAGTGAAAGACGAGCTTGCCAGGGTTGAGACCCCTGACCAGTTGGAGGACTTTATTCAACTGTGTATCCGGATAGACCAGAGACTTACTGAAAGGAGAAAGGAGAGACTGCGAGCACTTGGGAATAGCCCTGGCTTCTCATTTTCAGCATCAGACCACCAAGAAAAGACGCAAGGCGTGTCTGAACCGATGCAGATCGATGTCATCCGAAGACCACTCTTTGCACAGGAGAAGGAGAGGCGCGTGCAGAACATCTCTGCCTGTATTGTGGGGACCCTGGACACTATGCCATCAACTGTCCTAACAAAAGGACTATAGCCTTTACCAACAACAGGTCTGCCAGCAATATGGACCTTTCTCAGCAGTCGGATTCCATCATGCAGACTGTTATGTTACGGTAGCTGAGGAGTGCAGGCAAAAAAGGAAATACACCAGAGCAGTTGGAATCTATGAGATTGCAGTACCCTGACTAACCACCGCAACTAGAGGCAGCCGTGGAGCGTTCCTACGTTGGTCCTAGACGCCTCGTCACAGCCTGAGAAACTAACTACACCTAAAGATAGAAATAGGAAAGCTATCTGCCCCGGAGCAGAACCCCAAAGATAATAGAAAGCCCCCAAACATGTAATGGCGGTTAGACAAGAGGAAATACTGACACAGAAAGAAAATAGTATGAGCAAACACTGGGGCCCAAACTATCTTAATAGAAAAGGACAGGAAGGGTACTTACTGCAATCTCAGAAAACCCTGAAAAAACACCAACTCTACTAATTTAAAATCACCTGAGATCACACGACCTCTACCACCTAAATTAGTTCTCTGGTGTAAAAAAAAATCAAAACAGCAGCCACTGAAAAAAAACTGGAAAAAGCAAAAGTACAAAACACAGTGGCTGGACTAAACTGAGAGGGCAAAAGCCCCCGGAGGGGACCCTGAAGGCCCCCACAGAAGTGCAGGACAAAATACAAAAATATAGCAAAAACACAAAATAAGAAATTGTCTTATCTGATAGCAGGAGATGCAGACGCGACACAGCAGGCTACAAGGGAAACTGGAAAGAAGGATTCAGACCAGAACAATTGATCACCGGCAACCCTGATGGGAAAATGACTCCCTTATATAAGACCAATCAGTAACACCTGATTCCCAGTCCTCACAATCCTCACTAGTACCGCTTGTAACCACCAGAGGGAGCCTCTGCTCAGAACTCATCTCAAACCCATTCACAACAGTACCCCCCCCTTGAGGAGGGGTCACCGAACCCTCATTTGAGCAACCAGGTCGGTCAGGATGAGTTCTATGATACGCACGGATAAGTCTCCTAGCATGGATGTCCGAAGCAAACACCCAAGAATTGTCTTCCTGACCATAACCTCTCCATTTAACCAAATACTGGAGTCTTCGTCTAGAAAAACGAGAATCCAATATTTTCTCAACCACATACTCCAGATTGCCCTCAACCAAAACAGGGTCAGGAGGCACAGCAGCAGGAACCACTGGCTCAACAAACCTCTTCAACAAGGACTTGTGGAACACGTTATGGATTTTAAATGTCCCTGGAAGAAGCAAACGAAAAGAAACAGGATTAATAATCTCCATGATCTTATAAGGTCCAATGAACCTAGGCTTAAATTTAGGAGATGCTACTCTCATAGGAATATTCTTTGAGGACAACCAGACCAAGTCCCCCACTTTAAACCGAGGACCATCAGTCCTATGCCGGTTAGCAAACCACTGGGCCTTCTCCTGAGAGAGGGACAACCTCTCCACTACCTGGTCCCAAATCTGCTGCATACGCTCAACAACAGAGTCAACACCTGGACAGACAGAAGCCTCCGTCTGTCCTGAAGAAAATCGAGGGTGAAACCCAGAATTACAGAAAAACGGAGACATCAAAGTGGCAGAGCTAGCCCTATTATTAAGAGCAAACTCAGCCAAAGGCAAAAAAGAGACCCAGTCATCCTGATCAGCAGACACAAAGCATCTTAGATAAGTCTCCAATGTCTGGTTTGTTCTCTCAGTTTGACCATTGGTCTGAGGATGAAATGCCGAGGAGAAAGACAATTGAACACCCAGTTTAGAACAAAAAGTCCTCCAAAATCTGGAAACAAACTGGACTCCTCTGTCAGACACAATGTTCTCAGGAATGCCGTGTAAACGAACCACGTGCTGAAGGAACAACGGCACCAATTCAGAGGAGGAAGGCAACTTAGGTAATGGCACAAGATGTATCATTTTGGAAAACCTATCACAAATTACCCAGATGGTGGTCATTCTCTGAGAAACAGGAAGATCGGAAATGAAATCCATAGAGATATGGGTCCATGGTCTCTTGGGCACAGGCAATGGCATCAACAAACCACTAGAGCGAGAGCAAGGCTTGGAGCGAGAACAAGTCCCGCAGGACTGCACAAATTCCCTGACATCGCGAGACAAGGTAGACCACCAAAAGGACCGACTAACCAAGTCTCTGGTACCAAAAATTCCGGGATGCCCAGCCAATGCGGAACAATGAATCTCAGACATCACACTCTTTTTCCATTGGTCCGGGACAAACAATTTTCCAACAGGGCAGCGCTCGGGCCTATCCTCCTGACACCCCTCCAGAGCAAGTCTCAAATTGGGCGAGATGGCGGAAAGAACTACACCCTCCTTCAAAATAACAGAGGGATCAGATAGCTCAGGAGAGTCCGCAAGGAAACTCCTCGAGAGGGCATCCGCCTTAACATTCTTAGTGCCAGGAAGAAAGGAAACCACAAAATTAAAACGTGTGAAAAACAAGGCCCACCTGGCCTGTCTAGGATTGAGTCGCTTGGCAGATTCCAGATAGACCAGATTCTTATGGTCCGTAAGGACCACCACCTGATGTTTGGCTCCCTCCAGCCAATGTCTCCACTCTTCAAAAGCCCACTTCATGGCCAATAACTCCCGATTACCCACGTCATAATTACGTTCAGTAGGAGAAAATTTTCGAGAGAAAAAGGCACAAGGGTTACTTTTAGAGGTCTCTGGATCTTTTTGGGACAAAACGGCACCTGCCCCAATTTCAGAGGCATCAACCTCCACCTGAAATGGCAGAGAAACATCAGGCTGCCGTAGAACAGGAGCAGAAGTGAATCTCTGCTTAAGTTCCTGAAACGCAGAGACTGCCTCAGGAGGCCAATTCACCACATCAGAACCCTTTCTGGTCAAATCAGTTAATGGTTTAACAATAACCGAGAAATTACCAATAAATTTACGATAAAAATTGGCAAAACCCAAAAATCTCTGAAGAGCCTTTAATGAAGTAGGTTGGACCCAATCACAGATGGCCTGAACCTTGACCGGGTCCATTTCAATAACAGATGGGGACAAAATGAATCCCAGAAATGAGATCTTCTGTACGCCAAAAAGACACT
Source organism: Oophaga sylvatica (assembly GCA_033576555.1). Taxonomy (NCBI): domain Eukaryota; kingdom Metazoa; phylum Chordata; class Amphibia; order Anura; family Dendrobatidae; genus Oophaga; species Oophaga sylvatica. The sequence continues at coordinate 41,463 of JARQOD010000768.1, read as the reverse complement.
TTGATCCCTTCACATACAGAGCATTCTCTCTCAAAATCTGGAATACAGTTCGAACATGTTTCACATGAGAGTCCCAGTCATTAGAAAAAATCAAGATATCATCCAAATAAACAATCAGAAACTTGTCCACAAAATCCCTGAAAATGTCATTCATGAAGGACTGGAAGACGGAAGGAGCATTAGTGAGCCCAAAGGGCATCACAAGGTACTCAAAATGCCCTTCAGGGGTGTTAAATGCCGTCTTCCATTCATCCCCGTGCTTAATGCGAATAAGGTTATACGCCCCCCTGAGGTCAAGCTTGGTAAACCAAGTAGCGTTTTTCACCCTGGAAAACAGGTCAGAAATCAAGGGTAACGGGTATTGATATTTCACAGTAATATTGTTCAAGAGACGATAATCAATACACGGCCTTAATGAACCATCTTTTTTGGCCACAAAGAAAAAACCGGCACCTAAGGGTGAAGAGGATGGTCTGATATGACCCTTCTCCAATGATTCCTTGATATAAGACCGCATAGCGTCATGTTCAGGTACAGACAAGTTAAAAAGGCGACCTTTAGGGAATTTACTACCTGGCACTAATTCAATAGCGCAGTCATAGCTCCTATGGGGAGGTAAGGATGCAGATTTACTTTCGCTAAACACATCAGAAAAATCAAACAAAAAGTCAGGAACATCCTCAGCCTGGGGGAGGCAGAAAAAACAGGAGTGTTGGTATTAACACATTGGCAGCCCCAACTGGTTACAGACACAGATTTCCAATCCAAAACAGGATTATGAGACTGTAACCAAGGGAAACCCAGCACTATAATGTCATGCAGATTATATAGAACCAAAAATTTGCAGCACTCCTGGTGATCAGGTTCAACCCTCATTATCACCTGAGTAGAAAACTGGGGTTTATTCTCAGCCAAAGGGGTAGAATCGATCCCCAGTAAAGGAATAGACTTCTGTAGGGGTATCAAGGGAAACCCACAACGTTTAGCAAAATCATAATCCATCAGGTTAATAGCTGCTCCAGAATCAACGAAAGCCTGAGCAGAAAATGAGGACAGAGAGCATATCAGAGTGACAGTTAATAAAAACTTAGTCTGAACACTACCCAAGACAACTGAGCGTGCAAAATGTCTTCCCCGCTTAGGGCAGACTGAAATAGCATGAGAGGCATCACCACAGTAGAAACATAACCCATTGCGCTTTCGAAACTCATGACGCTGTGCCCCAGACACCACTCCATCATACTGCATGGGCTCAGCAGCTGGCTCACAAGGCAACACCACTCCACGCATACTTCTCCGCTCACGCAAACGTCTGTCAATTTGAATCGCTAATGACATAGAATCATTGAGACCAGAGGGGACAGGGAATCCCACCATAACATCCTTTACATTATCTGACAGACCCTTCTGGAAAAGGGCCGCCAAAGCGTCGTCATTCCATTTGGTCAGGACTGCCCACCTACGGAATCTCTGACAGTATAACTCAGCGTCATCAAGCCCCTGATTTAATGCCAACAAGGCTTTTTCAGCTTGATCAGTGACATTAGGCTCATCGTACAATAACCCCAAAGCCTGAAAAAATGCATCAACATCACTCAAAACAGGATCCCCAGGTATCAGGGAAAAAGCCCAATCCTGAGGATCGCCGCGCAGGAGCGAGATGATAATTTGAACCTGCTGCGCTGCGTTTCCTGAGGACTTAGATTTTAAGGCAAGAAACAATTTACAATTATTTTTGAAATTCTGAAACTTAGCTCGATCCCCTAAAAACAAATCTGGCATGGGGATCCTAGGTTCCACAACAGGCAACCTAGCAAGATATGCAGCAATACTCTGAACCTCAGTGGCAAGCTGATCCACACGGCCAGACAACTGTGCAAACTCCATTGGGAGAAAAGATCCTCCCCAGCACCCAGAGATACAGAGGGAAAAAAATGCAACAAACAGAAAAATATCTCTGACAACTTTTCTTCCTTCAAAATATTTTTTCCCTTCTGTGAGTACCATACAATTTTTATGGCCGGTGATACTGTTATGTTACGGTAGCTGAGGAGTGCAGGCAAAAAAGGAAATACACCAGAGCAGTTGGAATCTATGAGATTGCAGTACCCTGACTAACCACCGCAACTAGAGGCAGCCGTGGAGCGTTCCTACGTTGGTCCTAGACGCCTCGTCACAGCCTGAGAAACTAACTACACCTAAAGATAGAAAAAGGAAAGCTATCTGCCCCGGAGCAGAACCCCAAAGATAATAGAAAGCCCCCAAACATGTAATGGCGGTTAGACAAGAGGAAATACTGACACAGAAAGAAAATAGTATGAGCAAACGCTGGGGCCCAAACTATCTAAATAGAAAAGGACAGGAAGGGTACTTACTGCAATCTCAGAAAACCCTGAAAAAACACCAACTCTACTAATTTAAAATCACCTGAGATCACACGACCTCTACCACCTAAATTAGTTCTCTGGTGTAAAAAAAAATCAAAACAGCAGCCACTGAAAAAAAACTGGAAAAAGCAAAAGTACAAAACACAGTGGCTGGACTAAACTGAGAGGGCAAAAGCCCCCGGAGGGGACCCTGAAGGCCCCCACAGAAGTGCAGGACAAAATACAAAAATATAGCAAAAACACAAAATAAGAAATTGTCTTATCTGATAGCAGGAGATGCAGACGCGACACAGCAGGCTACAAGGGAAACTGGAAAGAAGGATTCAGACCAGAACAATTGATCACCGGCAACACTGATGGGAAAATGACTCCCTTATATAAGACCAATCAGTAACACCTGATTCCCAGTCCTCACAATCCTCACTAGTACCGCTTGTAACCACCAGAGGGAGCCTCTGCTCAGAACTCATCTCAAACCCATTCACAACAGCAGACTATCTCATCAGTAACACCAGAAACAGACAAAATACATACTACATCATCTCATTTTGTAATCCCCATTCAGGTCGTAATGGGCACCCAAAAAATACAATGCTCTGCCCTGTTGGATTCGGGAGCAGGAGGAAATTTTATGAATTTAAAATTTACACGTGATAACAATATTCCAGTAGGACCAAATCCACACCAATTGAAATGGAAACTGTGGATGGATCACCCTTGTCTTCTGGACCTGTCACGCATGAGACAATCGAACTTGAGATTTGTATCGAACCGGATCATCATGAAGCTGTCAGTTTCCACCTTATTTCATCTCCGAAATTTCCGGTTATCCTAGGGATCCCCTGGTTTTCAGTCCATAACCCTTCTATCAACTGGGCATCAAGGACCATCACCTTTCCATCTGACTACTGCAAGAATAATTGTCATAAGGAACCCCTGTTCTCCAACAAGTCCAAATCTCTGAGATTTCGCATGAGAAGGAAGAGAAACTACCACCTCAATATCAGCAGTTCTGTGATGTCTGCAGTAAGAAGAAAGCAGATCAATTACCTCCTCACCGTCCTTACGACTGTCCCATTGAATTGCTGCCAGGAACAACCATTCCATTTGGGCGGATTTACAATCTTTCCGAACCTGAATTGAAGGTATTAAGAGAGTTCCTGGATGAAAATTTAGAGAAAGGCTTTATTCGACCTTCCACATCTCCAGCTGGGGCACCCCTGTTCTTTGTTGAAAAGAAAGACTCCACTCTGCGGCCATGTATTGACTACAGAGAGATTAATAATATCACCGTCAAGAATCGCTACCCGCTACCCTTGATTCCTGAACTATTCGAGAGACTCCGTTCTGCGAAAATCTTTACGAAGCTGGATCTTAGAGGGGCTTACAACCCATACGGATTCGCCCAGGAGATGAGTGGAAGACCGCCTTCAGAACGAGATATGGACATTTTGAATCTCTGGTTATGCCTTTGACCTTAGCAATGCCCCAGCCACCTTGCAACATTTTATTAATGATGTATTTCGAGATTTCTTGGATCAATTC